>JAVQJF010021591.1:0-10829 GCA_036023855.1 Gadopsis marmoratus
AATTCAATTCAATTCATTTTTATTTATATAGCGCTATATCATAACAGAGTTATCTCATAGCACTTGTTAATATAGAGCAAGTCCAAGCCAACTCTATATGTACAGACCCAACAATTCCACCATGACCAAGCACTAGGCGACATTGGCAAGGAAACCAGGCTCTTGGTGGGCGGTCATCTGCCTCGACCGGTTGGGTAGAGAGCTAAATAAAGACTGGTAGCTGAATTCCTCAAACATATGACTTTACATTACACCCTTTATGAATATTCATGCTCTCTATTCATTATCACTATTATATTCAGATAATTTTAACTCAAATTATTTAATGTGTAAAGTGGCCTTCTATGCTGGATAATGAGTCTTTGAGTGATGAGTCTTTGATCATAAAATGTCATTTATAATAATAATTTAATATTTATTATACAACAATATATTGTAATTGTTGTACACAACCAATAGTGGTCAGCTGACAGCAAAGACACTAGCAGCACACTACTTCTAGTGTTAGCTTGGCTTCCTCCTTCGGCCATGTGACCTTTGCCTTGAGCGTCTTATCTTTTCCTTCCTGCTCTCACCTCTTGCAGTTCCGTCTCCCTCTTCCCCTCTGCCTCCATCCTCTCCTCCGTCTCAGCTTTCACCTGCCTTGCTCCCTGGCTCTTCTCCTCCACCTCTAACCCCAGGAGGATGTTTCAGGGTGGCCATGCTGGTTTCTTTTTACGTGCCATTGGCTTTGCCATGTTACAGTTCTGTCTGCCGCCTCCTGCATCATTTAGCGGAAATGTCCCACGGTGGGCGGCAGACAGGTAGAGGAAGAAGAAGAAGAGAGGAGGAGGTGGAGATGGATGGGGTGAAGTGAGGCTGAGGGATGCTATGGGGGATGAAGACAAGAGCAGACAAAAGGAAAGATGTAAGTGGAGAAGAGAGGAAGTGAAAGAGGTTTTATAGATGAGGGGAGAGTTAGGAAACAAAAGAGAGGAGATTTGTTCTTAGTACACACTTAATACAATCATTTTAGTTTTCTCAAAGAGGATATTACCATGTCTCATCCAAAACATAACTTAATCAAACTGTGCACATACAGTACATGATCTCGTTCTGTGATCTTAAACCTTTATGTATATACAGTATATATTTAACATAAATCCAATACCCTCTCTCTTTTAGATCAAATTTTGATCTCTACCAACTCCTGAGGGAAGCATCTGGCTCTTTAGCTCCTAAATGTTCCACAAAACTAAAAACTCAGTTTTGGAAGGCACTGACATTCTGGAGGGAAGTTACGAACGGTGAGCTCTATTAACTTGAAAACGATCACAGAAAAGAAAATCACATTTCAGAGACTTTCTCACTCCGCTCATACAGCTGCTTTCTGATTCATGCTCTTTGCTGCTGATCACCTAAATGTTTTAGGAAATGACAGAAGGGCGAGTGTTATTTTCTTTATTAATTCATCCAGCTTTTAGGCTCTTCGGGTGGTGCCTTCACTTCCACCGGGGGGCTCGGTGTGGGTGTTTTCTGCTTGCATTGAAGTCCTGGAGGAGTGTATCTTTTTATATATATATATATTTTTTATTTCCTTCACACCTCCACTGCCCAGAGGAGGGTAAGTTATCCTGGCAGCTGGCCTTTCAGCATTTACCCAGCTTCCCTCAACCTCTCTCAGTCTGCAGTGAGCATAATTTCATGAGAGAAGCTGTTGGATTAAAGGACGGACAAGTCACAGAGGGAAAGAGAGGCAGGAGGTTCATATGTATATACATGCTGTGTATACTTTAACTGTAATTTTAAGAGGAATAAAGCTACAACGACCTTAAAAAGTAGGAAAGAAATAGAGTTTTCTCTCATACCAAACAAATACACTGACCAGACTCCCTAAAATCAAGAGGACACACTTATTAAACAGGAGAGGAAGAGCCTAAAGTTGGAAAATGGCAGTTTTAGATATATACAAGCAATACTCACAGCCAAAGCAGAAATGATCTCATTGGTTGCATTAAACTCAGGGGGGTGGAGCCAAAGAACCATCCATGTGGAAGTGGTGGCAGAGATGGTTGCTGTCAATAAATTATTTACAGTGGAATTAAATTTTCTCAGCTGTAAATTTCAGTCACATTAATGTTTCCCCTAGTCGAGATATTTGTAAAAAAAAAAAAAAAACCACAAGGTTGTTTTCTTTTTGTGTGTTTTTTTTATCCCTCAGGTTTCACTGCTTGGCTTTACTCCGAGTGCTCTGTTACCGACAATGGATGTAAACAACCTCCGGCGTTCAAAACCAATCAGAGATAAATCAGAAGTCCACTGTTAAAGCCTGCGCTGCAAGAGGAAGGCTTAAATAAAACCTACAAATGGCAAGAAAGAGCAGAGAAGAAGCAGACAGAAATAACACGAAGGGGTTAAAAATACCGGAGATGTACTAAGAGAGGAAGTGAGACAGAAAAGAGACTGAGAAATAGAGAAGTCACAGCGACGCACGAAAGAGATCCAACTAAGGACATGGAGAAAGAGGAGACTGAGGGTTATGCCACACCTGGCAAAGGGTCAGCAAAGCACTCTGCACCCATAACCAGGTTAATGGGTTGGGGGGATGGCGGGTGGTGAGACGGGGTTGATGGGAGTGGTGTTGGTGGTGGAGGAGAGAGGGAGGGGAAGGTTGTTTTTGAGTGAAGCTTAAGTGTAAAGTAAAGCAGACGGAAAGGGCGGGAGGAGGAGGAGAGAAAGGCTCTATTTTTTCTGGCTTGCTCTCTTTTCCCTGGACCTGTCCCCTCCTCCTCGCCTGTTTTAATCTGACTAAATAGGATAACCTGCTCTTCATAAAAAATGGATACCACTTCATTCGGCGGGACCCGCGGGCAGGGCCCCTGGAGGCCGAGCGCGGGAGCCCACGACTACCGAGGCCAGCCAAAATCACTGGCTGTAATTAATTACCACACACACACACACACACACACACACACACTCACACACACACTCACCCTTTGCCCCGACGCCACATCATCCCTCGGCATCCGCACACCACCACCGAACACCAATCACCCAGACTCAGGAATCACATTTGGTTGAAAAGCAAAGGAGAGGGAGGAGGGTGAGACAGCAAACAGAGAGGAAGGATGAGCGAGCTTACAAGAAAGAAAGAAATGTAGAGAGAGAGTGGAAAGGGGGGGGCGGGGATGTGAGGGGGGAGTAGGGGCTGGCGCTTGCTAGGCAATGAAAGCGTCTTTTTACCCAATCACGTGGGAGAGTTTGTCAAGCAGGAGATTGCAGTCTGAAATATTAATGTGGCCCTCCTGCTCCTCCTCCCTCCTCCCTCCTCCCAAGACCGAGCGAGCCAGCTCCTGGAAGGGACACTCGCCCGTCAATATTTCATGAGCCGGGCCCCAGCCCAGACACGGGCAGGCACTGCTGGGCCGCCCGCACCTTTAACGCTACACGCATCAGCCATCCCTACCTTTAATGTAGCCAGCGGTGGTGGTGGTAAAGTGTGGGTGAGAGAGGTGGGCGGTGAGGGGGGTGTCTTAGTGGTCTCCGGCCAGAATAGCCTCCTAAAATTGAAGATGAGGAAGGCGAGGTGAGGAGTGGGAGCCTTACGGTAGAATAACTCCCTCAATGCATGTCAGAAGGCTTATGGGGTGAAGTACAATGCCAGGGCTGCTCTGAGAGCTCCAGTGCATCTGCTGCCTGGGAAGGTAGTTCAAGATGAACACATAAAACTGCAGATGCTGCAAAACCACATAACTGCAGTTTTGTTACTGATTCGATGGTTATTTCTGGGAGTTTCATGACCTTGGAGCCCTCAATAGATACCGAGCATCCACCCTGCCGAAGTGTCCATGAGCAAGACACGGAATCCATACCAGCTCACTGTATCGTTTTGCAGCTCAGTTTGACCTCTGACCTTGTGTATTTGTGTGCCACATTGTTCAGAACCAGAATCAGGTTTATTGCCAAGTAGGTTTTCACATACAAGAGATTTGCCTTAGTATACATAACAATAAACATAGAGAAAATAATTAAAAAATAAAGCCTAGAACAGATAGATTCAAGCAACATAAATACAACGTTTTCAAATAGAAACCCTGTTCATCCAGTTTGGAGGGTGAAGTTAAAAAAATATATTAAAATATATAAATGAATGTGTTGCATAGGTTACTATTTTATAAAACTCTCATTTTGTTTGAGAGCATACGAACACAGTCTGGTGTCCAGGCGTGTTTACACAGCAGGATTATAGATTTATTAAGAGAACTGCAGGCCCTGTTCCACGATGGCGTTCTCTCCTCGTTTCAATGAAAGCCGCTCAATTGGTTCGAACGCAGCAAACGTTTTTCAGGCTTCCTCGGGCTGCCACAATTTTGGGCCCATGTCGCAGCAGGCACGCTGGAGTCCTTCTCTGGCTCAGCTGGTTGGCTGGTCTTCCTGGGGGCTTGGTAAGACCCCATTTCAAGTTGTTATTAAACAGTAGTTCCTTTGGAACATTACAAGCTGGCGTTACATGTTAAACTGAATTACACACATAATTGTAGCGGCTGATACAAAATACAACTGTGCATAAGTTGTTTGAGGTTATCGTCGCCTTCAAAACTGCAGCATAGCAGCTTGGATCAAATAGGTCACCCTAATGAAGGTTATTACATAAAACAAATGTCTTAGGCAAGAGTGGTATGACAAATATCTCCACTTCACTTTGATGAACTAGGCAACAGCTAATTCAATATGATCGGATATGTTTTGCTTTTTGTTTTCCCCCACAAGGCTTTAATACTGACTTAAACATTGTTTGAGTGGTTGTCATTATTTTGGTGTTTAATGGGTTGAATCTGTATATGCATATGTATATGTGTGTGTGTGTGTGTGTGTGTACGTGTGTGTGTGTGTGGAGGGGTTCGAGCGACACTGAGGATTGGAGTCCTGGTCCTGACCTGTGACCCCCCCCCTCCGGAGCTCTCAGTGTGTCCAGACACCTCAATAATTGATGTGAGGGAAAGGGACGTCCCGCCTTGGGAACAACTCACCTGCACACACGCACACACAAATACACTCAGCCCCCCCCCCCCCGTCCTCCCCCTCACACCCTCATACACTCTTCACGACACGTTCACACACACGCAGGCTTATTGATTCTGTTAACTGAGCCGATGCTGTGGACACAGGCTGAGTGGCAGGGTTTAGGAGGAGAAGAAGTAAACACATCCTTTCACATCTTTGACTGTCTGTCACTCAGCGCGGACACGTACCTTTATTCTTCTTTCGGGGGCGGTTGGCTGAGCGTGCTCGCTCCTTTTCAGCTTCGGCCTGCTTCGTATTCACACTGTCAAACATCTTCTCACCTCAGAGCTGCCCAGTACAACCACAGCATGCTGCTGGTGGACGCTGAGCAGATCCACTGCAGCAACAGGGGAACACTGACAGGTTAATTTATGTAGCCCAATATCACAAATTTGCCTCGGGGGGTTTTACAATCTGTACAGCATATGACTCCCCTGTCCTTAGAGCCATGATTTGGATAACTCTACCCCCAAAAAAGCCCTTTTAACAAAACATCTGGAGAGAGGCACCGATACCCAGGAGAGAGAGAGAGGTCTCAAGACGGCCAATGGTCCAGCACGGAGTAGCAACAAGGAGGAGAAACTAGGGAAAGAGAGTGAGAGATAAGAGATGCAGTGGTTTTCAGACAGTTTACAATGTTCTAATCAGAAGGACTAACATGGACAATAAGTATTAGAATAATAGATTCACTGAGACTGAGACTGACCCGTTGGAAGGGATGACTGTAACATGTACAAGCTAACACTGTGCTGTACATACTGAGGGTGTGCGATGTGTTCATCATTCAAAGCCAAGCCACCGTACTGCAGCAATATATGAGATACACATGTTAGATGCAGAAAAATACAGTTACCTACAGCCAACATATTAACACAAATTTAAAGCCTTGGCTTTAAATTTGTGTTAATATGACAGAAGATTTTAAACATGAGTTGAAGCGGTCCGTGAGACTCCACACAGACGACTGCAGACCTGCTTCAACACCCATCTGGCCCAAACACACGCACACATTCGTAGTCTCATAGATGGATGAACGGACTCACACACACCAGATCTTTGCCATTTTCTTCCCACCTCCTGGCCGCTCTGTCTCCCTCTGCCCCAGGTGTCCTCTGCTCTGGTCTTTGCTGTCTTTTGTCCGTTAAGTACCAGTTTACAATATTGATGAGGCCTGGAGGTCCAACCAGCAGCAGGACAGCAGTCTGGGGGGCTTCTGACACAGTGAGTGTGTTAGAGTGGTTTGTGTATTTAAAGACTGTATGTGTTGGGGGGCTATGGTGTGTGTGTGCTCATGTGTGATGCCGACTTTTATAAGTAGCAGGACTGTGACACATTTTGGCTCTGTGCTCACACGTCGAAGTTTGAAAAAGAGGAAGGACTGTAAAGTTAAAGTGTTGACGTTTAACTTTAACTTGAAGGTGTTATAGCCCTGTTTATAATGTGTCCCCCAAAGCCCAAAACTAATTCAAGCATTCATATTTGTAGTTAATTTTATTTTAAGAAAAACTCTCTCATGATCCATATAATTTGATGCTATGTAAATTCGATGATGATGTAAACTGTGGGTTTACAACCTTAATAATGTAAACAAAGCCACAGTTTAAATGTCGCCAGCTCTGGTCAAGCATGATCGGAGAGTCTAGAAAAATATACACACACACACACAGAGGGAGATTTTGTGTGTTGTTTTTTCACCTGGTCTGAGATTAATATAAGTGGGAAAAGCCGTTGCTTCCTAGGAACTTCCACAGAAGCAGACGTAGGTGTTGTTTCTGTGGGTCATTTGTAGTTTCAAGTTGTTGCTAATAAACCGACAAAAGGTCATTTTCATATCGGTTCTTTATTTATTCATCACAAAAAGCACTGCATGCACACCACCAAAACTTCAACAAATGTGTCCTTGATCAGCTTCAGTTGAGGCTCATATTTTACATGTTTTAGAATTGATTTTAAGATTTTATTGTCAATGGTCTGACTTTTGGTTATAATAAAGAGATGCAGGCGTACCAGAGCATAACCTCAGGATGGTGTTTTTGTGTGACCATGTTTTCTCTGCATTTGTATTGTGGTTTTAAAAGTTCATTCACCCACTTTGTTAAAGAAAAAAGACAGTTCTTACTTCTGAGGGGGGCTTGAATGTCTGTACCAAATGTCATGGCAATCCATCCAACAGTTACTGCATTAAGGCATTTAGCTAAAAAGCACAACGTAAAGCTCACAGTAGAAAATCAGGGGATCAGCAAAGTCAGTTGGATTTAACATCTGTGGACCATGAACGACTGCGCAGAATTTCATAACAATCCATTTAGTACTTGATGAGGTAGTTCAGTCTCAACCAAAGTGGTGGAGGGACCGGCAGATAGATTGACATTGCCATCCATGGAGCCAATAGCACTAACATGGCTAAAAAGCAACATCTTTTTCCAGGAACAATGTCACTGTTAACTGTTAAGCAGAGGACACTGTCAACCATTTTCATAGGGACTATTTCTTTGGTAGAAAGAAGTTCCAATGTAAAGCCAAAACCACATGCATGATACCACCAAGGGTAAGTGAAAAAATGTGGGGGGTTTTGGAGTCTGGATAAATTAATGCTTTTTGTGAAATACTTTTCAGAACGGTGCCCTTATAAAGTTTATTATTTAAAACAACAGAAAATGTTTCGGCCTCCACTTGGCAGCAACAGTACCCCTTACTTGTAATTGACAACTCGAAGTTAAGTCTGTGCTGAAGCTTATTGGATGTTAAGAACACAATCTGAGGTTCTTCCATGCGGCAATTATCACCTCCCCCACCCGCACCCCCACCACCGCTATCTGTTTGGTGTGGTCTTGGTTTAAATGTATCCCGGATCAAAAGATCAGACAGCAACGCAATCTCTCAGCGCGAGCTGTCATACAATACAGCAGCGCAGTCAAGACTTTTATAGCCTCAGGTCAAACACACAATTCATGAACGCCTGTAGAACAAACATGCAGGATTAAAGGCTTATCTCAAAATCTAGCATCTGCTATGTAGAATTATCTTTTGTAGAACTGTTTCTTATTATTCTCTGTTGTATTACATTTAAAAATGAGTTCATTGATTGGGTTTATCTCAGTCTGTGTCCTGATGTGTGTGTGTGTGTATGTTGATTTACTTTGTCATTAATTAATTTTGTTGTAATAGGTATCTTTAACTTTATGCCTGTTCTTTAACACTGCACTAATCAATATTCGTATATTAACAATTTAAAAAATGGCTATGTGTAATGTGAAAGGGGTCACTTTCAGTGGTGTACCCACAGAGAAATGGCACCCGACTCAGCAGCTTCCTTCACTTTACTTGGATGTTTGACCCTTGATGCTCAGAGATCACTCCGCTGTTCCACTCACTGCCAGCTAAATGACTTTAAAATAACTAAAATGTACATCATGTTTTAGGAACGAGGAATTGCTTCAATAAGTGGCATTCCCCTTGAAACTGTTTTTGAGAGCAAAGTTTTGGCTCAGGTGTTGTATCGCGCCATCCCATTCGATCGCGCCACAAATAATCTGGAAAGCAGTGCAATGGTGAGTGACTGAACACTTTCTGTGGGTGTGTGTGTGTGTGTGTGTGTGTGTGTGTGTGTAGGGGATGGGGACAAATATTTTACGACAGATGAAGTGTGAAATTGAAATGTTTTCCATTCGGGGTTTGTGTGTGTCGCTGACCTTGTCTCGATGTGTGATCGCTCCCAACAGCCTTTTTTAAAAATTCAGATAAGTATTTAAAGCTCTGAATATTCTAATGACACATGAAGGCCGCGCCGCCCTTCATGTGTAAGTCAGATGAGTCTGCCAGTCTGTTGTACTTCTCTGTGTTTTGTACTGAATATCGCTGCCCGATCCGAACCAGGAACCCGATTTATTGTGCACATGTGCAAAAATGCGACTACTCATTATGTTGACAAGTGGAATATCCACAGTGTGTGTACTAAGGAATAATTTAATCTTCTACTTCATTGGTGCACTATATTAGCGTGTATTTATTTATTAAAAAAATTATAATCTTCTATAACTAGTAAAAGATAAAGTAGTAAATTGTAAAAATATAACATTAATTGATTTAATACAGTTTTCCTTATTAAATAATTACTTTTTTCCTGTTATAGTAAGGAATATCTAATATATGGATGGAGCTAATTTCTTTTCATTATCAATATGTATTTTCAAGATATGTTCCAGTTATCTTTAACTTTTTTGCTGTTCATAAACTATTCAGAATACGACTGCAGCCTGTGAGGTCACTTCTCAGCCGCTGACACCGATATCCTTCTTTTAGTAACATGCCTCTTTCCTGCACACATGATGTCATTTACCTATGATGTCATCGCCACCAAGGTAGGTGTCATCACGCATAAAGAGAAGTGTCCATTTTAGAGTATTTTAAAGGTTTAGTTTTATATTTGTGCCTTTTCTTGTTGAAAATGTTTTATTCCAGAGGTATTTAATAACAAGAAGGCTTCTTGGCGTTTCACATTTTATTTAGATTATTGCCAACATCATTCAACTTTCTCCTACTGCTGTGTAACAAACATGCAAACGTACTGCTAATGTAGCTGAAATGATGAGTCACACAGTGCAGAACGTGTCATGAGTCATAACGCAGGAGGAGAAATACCATGAGTCAACTTATGTTTAAGCGTCAGTGAACAATTCAGTCTTTTCTTGATTCTTGAGAAGTCTGACTTTTGAAGCCATGAAAAAATTTTCACGCGGGTATTTGCTGGATTTTTACTCTCCAAAACAAACATTGTAAATTTAACATGGCTGCTATCACTTTAGGTCTGCCCCCAACAGGTCTAATCGTCTGCTTTAGGGAATTTCTCTGAAGGATGGGAAATGTATCAAATATTTACTGTAGGGCGCTAGCTAGTAGTGACATACACTGCATAAATTTAACATGGCCGCCGCAGAGACAAAAGGCAGGACTGTGGGTAGCACGCTTCCTGGAGTGCAAATTCAGAGAGACAGAGGTCCGGGTTGGCATATGAAACAACGGATATAAAAGTGAGGAGAGGGCTGCGGTGCCGGCGTTTGATCTCTGCTGTTTTGCTTCTTTTTTTTTTTTGGCCGGAAGTCGAGCAGGGGGAGCGTGTGTGAGTGTGTGTAGCCACTTGCGTGCGGCCACATTTGTTTGTGAATGTGTGTGTTAATGCAGCTCCTTGCACGCATGCATTTATTTTGTGTGTGTGTGTGTGTGTGTGTGTGTGTGTGTGGTGCCCTTGCATGTGTGTGAGTGTATGTGTTTTGACTTAAATTTCGGGTGCTGTTTGTTGAGTGGTCCAGTGGAGCGCACAGTGACAGATGATGTAAATTATTAATTGCAGTCTTTCCTGTAGCTGAGTGTGGTGGGCCTTGTCCTCTTTCTCTCTCTTCTGTCTCCTTCCCTCGCTCATTCTCTTTGTCTCTGTGCCTGCCCTCTTTCTTGCTTTCTTTCTTTGGATCCAGTCTTTCGCTCAGACATCAACCTAATTTCTCCGTCCAAGCTGCTCAATACTTTTCCCATTTATATCTGCTCTATTCCCCTCCCTCATCCACTCTCCACCCATCTACACTTAAATCCATCAACATGGGCCCAAACAGGAATTGTTCAGGAAAATAAAAAATGTCTGTTTCATCCAGGGTGGATTTCCTTAATCCATTCAACCCATTCAAGTGTTAAATGCTTAAAGACGAGCAAAAATTCTCTTTTATACTATGAAACAGATCGAGGATAAATGCTTTAACAAGGACTTATTTGTGCCTTCCCCCCCCCCCATTCAT
>JAVQJF010021603.1:0-11952 GCA_036023855.1 Gadopsis marmoratus
CCCCCCCCCCCCCATCTATGAAACATAACGACGTGAAATAAATATGGTGCAACCGAACTTTTGGGAACTGTTTGTACAGATTTAGTCTCTCCCGTATAATCTTTACATCAAGTATGCGACACAAATAGTTTCTCTGTTACCAGAGAAGATGCACCTTATTTGCAACGTGGCTGATATTTAAGCAGACTAATGCTGAGTCTTGGCAACACTAGCCGCAAGAATTTAACTTTCAACCACGAGACAAACAAAGAGACAAAGGCGAAAGGGAAACAAACTAACCATTCTCTAGCAGACGTTCCACTTTAAATTGATTTGGATTTTCTAATACAGGTGATTTAGATGGCATGACACGTTTGATTTTAACAAAATAACAGATTTCAGAATGTACTTTCAGTGTTGATCGTCTCAAACTCCTTTTGCAGAGTCCAAATGTACTCTTTTTTTCAAACGCTGCCCATTTAGCCTCGCAGGGGGAGTATTGGGAAACGTGTCCGCCGCGCATTACTAATTCATAACTGCACTCTAACTGCTCTAACAGCTCCAGGAGAGTTACTGTGTCACAATCCCTCCGTCTGCAGGGCTTCGGGTTCCACCTCACACCCAGCGTGTCTGTCCATTATCTGTTGCCAGCCACACACACCAAACGCACTCCTACACCTTCCCCGGCTCACTGAACATGACACTGTATTTAGCGCTGTCATGACAAAGGGGGACAAGGGTTAAGTTTCTGCCGGGCCCGCCTGTGTCGTGTTTGGTTGCTGTGGCTCCTTCCAGCACTTCACACTGCAGCATCTGACGTGACAGGGTTTCAGAGTGAAGTTCAGCGGTGGAAGGAGTATTGAGTTATTTCATGTAAGCAAAACGTCTAATTCCACAGTTAAAACAGCAAAACAAAAACAAGAAAACTCCATTACAAGTAAAAGTCCTGCATTTAAAGTTGCACTTAAGTCAAAGTACAGAATTATTATCAAAAGCACCCATTATGCAGACTGGCTCCTTTCACAGTGTTAAATGTTTCTTATATATTATTGGAGTTTTATTACGTGTAAGCAGCATTTTAGTGTGAAGGTGGAGCTAATTTTAACTGCTTTATACAATATAACATATTACATTCACTGCTCATAGGCTTTGGATTAAACTTTTAATCTGAAAGGTAATTATAGCAGGCAGATTAATGTAGTGGAGTAAAACGTACAATATTTCTCTGTGAGTGGTGGAAAGTGCATTTACTCAAGTATTAACACTTGATAATTATTATTTTTATGATACTTGTACTTGAGTATTTCCGTTTTCAATTACTTTATACTCCACTGCGTCTCAGAGAGAAATATTGCACTTTGCCACATTTATTTGCCAGCTGTATTTACAAATTACTTTTCAGATTAAGATATTACATTGTTTTTAAAAATGATACACTTCTAAAATATAATATATTGTAATATATTAAATATATTATATATATATTATATTAGATTACAAAACCTTTTGGCTTGTTGTGGCCCCTTGTTTTCCATGTGTATGAGTTAGTAGCAGCTCCACCAAAGAGACAGTTCCCCTCTAAACGTCTCTCATGTTCAAGCCCAAAGAGGTCAAATTTTCCAATATTTCACAAATAACCAAGTAAATATTACAGACAACTCCAAAAAAACCAATGCATATTTATTTTTTTTCAGCCTCTTTCCTCTTCCATTAATCATCTCACAACCCCTCCTATTTATCTGGTGACCCTTCAGAGGGTCTGCCTCCAGCACAGCCCCAAAGATCCAGCCTGTAAAACCTGATATGAAAATCCATTTTCTGCCCACATTCAAAATTCACTGCAGCATTGTTCAATTATGTTTCTTGTAAGTTAACTTCCTCCTTTAAGGATCTAATTTATCTCGGTTTCCCTTCCACTATAATGGGTGGGCCTTAATGAGGCGCAAACTCACCTAAAAGAATTCCATTATTCTAGTTTCAGCGGGGAGCTGCTGTGTACCGAGATGTTAGACGGCTGTTTTAGAAACTTTTCACCCTGGTAACAAACACTGAGCTGCAGCATAAGACTAACATGGACTGAAACCAGTGTTTAAGGTATATTCAGTAGGTAGGGAATACTTATTAAGCTACAAAGAGAATGTCAGTTACATGAGGCGTAAACTCATCCATGCTCAGTTTGGTGGTTGTTTGCTTTAAGATTTCTCTGTCTGTTTTACTTTCCCTACTTTCTGTAACCTGAGAAAAAGATCAACCGTAGCTCCTGCAGTAAGCTGGAGGTCTGCATAGATCTAAAAAGACCCCCGATTGTTCTGCTTAAAAATCCTGTTCATACTCGTGTACTGCACTGTTTTTCCTCGTCCTTGTAAAACATGCATCGTTGCTTAATTCAATGATGTCCATTTTTGTGGTTACAATGGGGTTAGTAGGCTGACTCTCGGTACAATCATGTTTCTGGCGATATCAGTTTAACAGGAAATGCCCAAACTTTAGGCTAGTAATGACCCATAAAACTCCTAAAAATAAAAACACCCTAAAGACTGTAACTTTAACAGGGAAGACGTCAGAGTTTTATGCAAAATGTAAACAGCAGACAGATTTTCTGAAATGTAATGGGAGGACCACCACATTTGGGAAGATTAGTAAAATGTAAAGTCCCGTTTGTTGGCAAGAACAAACTGCACGTTATTTATACTCACAAAATGTATTCATTGTAATAATTGAATGTCACATAAACAACTTTAATTAAGAACGGCTATTCGTGACTCCAAATATCCTACAGATATGGGCAGACCTAGTGGTCCATCCAGAAATGTGTAACAGTCACTTGTGTTCAATAGTTTCAGCGCATATACATATATAAATACCTGTACCAACATACACTACTGGTAACAGCACACAAGCAGTGATCATAGCCTCAGACATCCCTGCATGACAATAAAAAACCAGCAGGTGGCAGCACTGGACTGATGTTTCACTGCAGATGCGGTCAACTCATCTACCACTGTTTTTAACTACAACTCCTCCTCTTACTACTACTACTACTACTACTAATAGTAGTAATTATGATAATGATATGTACATTAATATAAGTAAGCACTGCAGTAAGCACTGCCTACACACTGTACATACAGCATATATTAAGACAGAATATTGTTTCTCAGCAACAGAGCACTAGAAATTAAAAGTAATAATTTAACAAATTCAATTCGATATAAAGATTTTTAACTTTTTAAGATTTTTTTATTTTATAGGTTAGAGTAGCACCATCCTTGAACAGCAGTTTGACAAAAGGATCTTAACTCAGGGTCCATTTAGAGCTTTCTTTGGAGCTTCTAATTACATTTCATGGCCTTCATCAACCAATGGAATTTACTCTGTTATTATATTATCTTAGCTATCTTATATATAATCTATATACTTACATTATATATTATCATATGCTGGTGAAGGCCATAAAATTAAATTTAATTGCCTGAAAAGTCTGAAAAATGCTAGTAAGGGCCGTTGAGCTGAAATTATTTTGCCAAAATGTTATGTTATTTCACTCAAATCACTCCATAATAACACATATTATGATTTACATATCACATAATTATGATACAAGCAAAATCTGTTGGCAAAAGAAATCAATATATAATATTACTGTACATCAACAAAAATAAAAATGAACAGGCAAAGCAACTTTATTTGAATAGCACATTTCAAACAGAGAGGCAACTGAAAGAAAAGCATTAGAATGACATTCAAAACAATAAGAATAAAATCAATTAAGATCAAATAAAATGACATTTGAAAATGAGATATTCTTTCCCCTTTAGCTTTCGCACTTAGAATAAGGAAAAACTAAAGGAATCATTTATATTTTGTCTTTATATACCCACATTTATTTATCAGTTGATTTATTCCTCCTCATGTTTCCACGTTTACTCTTATTCTGTCGCAGGGTTCGTTCTGCGTTTCATGGCCCTCCTGTGACGCCATACGAACGAAGTGAAACAGTTCAGGTGAAAATAAACACCGGTGCTGCGTGAAGATGCAAGTTGCAACAAGGAAATAAAAGTGTATCAGAGAAAACCGGCCGGGCGACAGCAGCGGCTGCAGCTGGGGCGCGTTTGAGTCTGGAACTGGGCGCAGTTGGTCACCTTGCTGCACAGGGTGTCGACCCTGAACGCAGCACAGTCGGGCGCTTACGTCATGGCGAGAGAGAGAGCACGTGTGGCCCGGTGCTCTCCGACTACCTGACGGCATCAGGACCAGAGTCTCCGCGGGGGGACCAGAGTATCTGCGGCGGGACCAGAGTCTCTGCGGGGCGGGGCGGGGCGGGGCGGGGCGGGGCGGGCGGGGACCAGAGTCCTGCAGCCGCTGAAGGGAAAACCCCGGGATGGACCGCTGCACGGAGCCGGAGTCAACTCATGTAACATTTCTATTAAACACCTTTTACGTGTTTATTAGTATTTAATGGTGTCAATAAGAAAAATGGATCACAAAAAATACACATAAATCTGACTTATTATGACATGTTCTGCTGGAGGCCATGTGCAGCGGGGCCTTTGCTGATTATATACCGCTTTTGGATGCAATCTACGGGACACGAATAACTTCTCAAAAATAATTTGGCAAAATTTACAAAACCCTTTTATCAGCGCCTTCAACCACGCGCCATGGTCTTCATCAGTGGATGGGGGTGAAGCTTTCCACAACAACTTAAGCAAACTTCATCCCCTGATGAGAGCTTACAAATATCTCCAAATAAAAAGCTAGATTTTTATAGTATTTATTAATCTATTAACTTTTCTTTTGTTTTTTTTATAAATCTTGTAACTTTATCTTGCTTTTGTCGGATGTGGAAATAGGCACGTGCTTACTGAGCTTATCAACTTTATAAGGTGTTTACAGCTTGTTTCAGTGCCCCCCCCCCCAAAGTGGGCAGAAAATAAGTTAATGCAGGTTTAAGGAGTTGACATTTTTAAAGTCCTACCAAAAACAGTCTGAATAAATTATTCGATTATTCGATTATTCGATTTCTGAATGTAGCCATTGCAGACATAGGTGGTGTCATATTAGCCTATGATAATAATAATAATAATAATAATAATAATAATCTAAAAACAAGACCGCAGCTTATGTCAGTCTGTAGAAGTGGACCGAACAGGGACATTTACAGAAAAAAAACGGACCAAATGTTAAAAGTGTTTTTTGTTTAACGTACATGAAAATCCCCTCCTTGAAATCACTGCACCGCCTTTTACAGCTCTCCGTCCATCCGGCTGCAGCGCAACCGAACCTACTTTGTACGGCTATTTTTATTGTTGTTGCCATTGGCAAACCCGACACATCCGCCTACCCAGGCCGGTTTCCCATTGGCTGAACCGGTTGCCCGTCGCAGCACTTCCGTCCGTTTGGCCGCTTTTGATTGGCCGGCGTTCCTCTTTTTTTTCCTCTTCTTCGCGGCGGTGGGTCGGAGCCGCTTGTGTCCCCGGTCTGGCACGTTCCTAGCCAAATTCTCCACGGTGTAAAATTGGACCCCCACACCCCCCCATTTTTTTTTCTTCACAAAACCAAAAAAATAAAAACCCCCCTCTTCAATCCCCCGCAACCGCTCGTACGTTTCCGCTTAACACACGTCTCCAAATCCCCACCAGAAACCTCTGAAGATGGCGGTGGTAAGCGGGATGTCGGGGTCGGCTGTAGCCCGGCTTGAGGGCCGAGAATTCGAGTATCTGATGAAGAAAATGTCGGTAACCATCGGCCGGAACTCCTCGCAGGGTTCGGTGGACGTCAGCATGGGACACTCCAGCTTCATCTCCCGGCGGCACCTCGAGATATTCACCGCGGGAGAGGACGGCACCGGCACCGGGGAGTTCTACCTCCGGTGCCTCGGGAAGAACGGGGTGTTCGTTGACGGGGTGTTCCAGAGAAGGGGGGCGCCACCGCTCCAGCTCCCGCGAATGTAAGAGCGACGCGGCCGGTTTGCTTGAACTTAAAGACAAGAGAAGACATCTGCGGATTTGTGTGTTCGCGCGTTGTTGTTGTTGTTGTTGTTGTTTTGTTGTTGTCCCGTGTCGCACGTGCTGTGTGTGTGTGTGTGTGTGTGTGTGTGGCGCGCGCTGCTCGTGTGCACCGTGTTGCCAGGTTTGCGTGGAAAGTGTCGCTCGCTGACAACAAACGCCGTTTTAACTTTACTCGGGCGGTGTTGGCTCGTTCGGCGCCGAGCAGACGTCGCTGCACGTTCTAACAACAGAAACAAACGACAAGTTTCTTCCTGCTGGAGTTTCATACTGTGTGTGTGTGTGTGTGTGTGTGCGTGCGTGTGTGTGTGTGTGTGTGTGTGTGTGTGTGTACACGGACGGCCAAGTGGGGAAACACACGCGACAAAAATGGCCGAATTGTACCAGAAGTTTGCGTCGGGTTGGGAGAACCGCTCGCATTTTGGGGTTAGCTGCTAAACCCCGCCTAGCCAGCCCTGGTGCTGCTGCAGTTGGTGTGTTTCTGAGAGCTGGTGTGTTTACGCTGCTCAGCTGTAACACTCCTACACACTGAACTGTTGTTGTTGTTGCATCCTGACTAACTCACATTTTACATTTAATGCTCACATGTTTAGGGAGGACGTGTTTAATATTGTCACCGCGCCCAGAGAAGTCATTCATCTTTCAGGTGTCAGCCACGGGTCCAAATATACCCTATAAATAATATATTGGACATGTTAGACATGATGTGTTACATAATGGTCCGGGTCGATGTCCATATTTAAACGGCTTCAGTTAGACCTCCTTGACCCGCTTGTTGCCAGGCAGGAGGCCTGTCTGTGTGTAAAATGAGACTGTGACAAACGTTTGTGTTTGTACCGTTAGTATTCAGATGGAGGCAAACAAACGCAGCCCGTTTCAGTGGGAACTGTATCGACATGAAACGCACACTTTTGTATTTTGCCGTTTGCACTTGTCTTTCATCCGCAGATGTTGTTTCCGGTTCCCCAGCACAAGTATAAAGATCACGTTCACAGCCCTGTCCAACGACAAGAAGGAGCCAAGGAACGTGCCGGAATCACCGGTGAAGCCCGTCCAACCCCAAATTTCCCCACTGACCATCAACATTCCTGACAACATCGCCCACCTCATGAGCCCACTGCCTTCACCTACTGGCACCATCAGGTGTGTGTGTAGTTTACAATGATAATGTTGTCTCGTTAGCGTTCCAGAGATGAACTCAGAATTACAGAAGACTCTGTTTGTTTGTTTTTTTATTAATTTCGCAGTGCGGCCAACTCCTGTCCCTCGAGTCCACGGGGGGCGGGACTCTCCAGCTACAGGACGGGCCGTGTTCTGGCCTCTGACATAATAGGAGACAACTCCCAGTCAGAAAATGACAAAGAAGCCTCAGGTGGAGACAGCCCAAAGGTGAGAGCGGGGGCAGAGAACTGGGTAGTGAAAATGTGGGTGAACACTGTGCGTCTGCTTCATTTTTGAAAATGGATTTAGAGAGAATATGTCAAGCGAGATGACAAAGGCGCCAGACTTCAGAGAATCTCACTGGATTCCTGTTTGTGTCTGAGCACTGTGAACATCCCTGGTTACTCATTGAAATCTAAAAATTGCCCAACGCTCACAACAACATAGACTTTGGACTGCAGCTTGCTGTGTTTCATTAACTAAACACATTTCTTCCCCGTAGCACATTAATGAAACTTTGTTTTGTTTTCAACAGGATGACTCCAAACCTCCGTATTCATATGCACAACTAATAGTCCAAGCCATCACCATGGCCCCGGATAAACAGCTAACGCTAAATGGAATATACACCCACATCACCAAGAACTACCCCTACTACAGAACAGCTGATAAAGGCTGGCAGGTCAGCGTCTTCACTGTTTGCACTTTATAGTACGCAGCTCAGCCACTCTCTGTCAGGACAGCCGTGTGTCGTTGTGAATGTACAAATTGTAAATGCAAGAAGGTGAGTGTTTAATGATTAATCGACAAACTTGCATAAAATAACATGACATCGATTAATTGCTAATCAGTAAATTGTGCAAAAATGCCAAATGTTTGGTTGGTTCAAGCTTTTAAAATTATGAAGATTTGCAAATTGTTTTTACTTATTTATTTTTTTCTGGAAATTGAAAACCGTTGGGTGTCCGAAGAAATTGAGCCGGGAATTTGTCATTCATCTGTTGATGTTCTCTTATGGTTTGGCTGCTGGAGTCTCTGCTAACAGTGACAACGCGCAGTGCGACGTCTGTCTCATGAATGGCTCCAACGTGTGTCAATCACAGAACCCATCGGCTATTGCCTGACAGCGTTTCAGCCTCTGGGGGCAGCGGCCAGTGTTTCGGGGCTTCTGGTGTAGCCGGCAGATATCCGGGCCAAGACTTCCTCTTCCGTGCGCTTGTCATTGTTTGCAGTCCGATTAGCAGCCTATCGTCTGACGATGTATCTTTTTATTAATCTCTGAACCGTAGAGCAATATGGGAATATTCAACACTATATGACACAGGTGTCGGGAAACACTCCCGTCATGTCAAAGAATTGTACCGCTTCTGGTAATGGGCTGTGTGCGTCTTGTATTTATTGTTTTAGAACTCGATCCGCCACAACCTTTCCCTGAACCGGTACTTCATCAAAGTGGCGCGCTCTCAGGAGGAGCCGGGCAAAGGCTCCTTCTGGAGGATTGACCCCGCCTCTGAGGGCAAGCTGATAGAACAAGCCTTCAGGAAGCGCAGGCCCCGGGGGGTGCCCTGCTTCAGGACCCCAATGGGACCTCTCTCATCCAGGTAAAGAACCCTTTAAATCTACACATTACTTCAAAAAGGTGTTTTCCATGTCAGCACTGTGTGGGGCTGCAATATGTGTCAATAACCAGCCCTATTTGTTCTCCTGCCCCAGGAGCGCTCCGGCTTCTCCCAACCACACAGGGGCACTGTCTGCCCACTCCAGTGGGGTCCAGACCCCAGACAGCCTGTCCAGAGAGGGCTCCCCGGTCCCCATAGAGCCAGAGCCAACCCCTCCACCAGCCCCCACCCAAACCACTACAGTCCAGCCCAAACTCGCAGTCATCCAAGAGGCCCGCTTTGCTCAGAACTCCCCTGGTAAAACATCATTATTTCTAGTTTCCTGTCTCTTTTCACTGAACCATCTTTCACTGAAACATCCTCGCCAAAGCGATGACAATAAAGTGACATTTTTGTCGTAGATGCTTTGCGTTCAACGTTTGCTAAAAAAAAAAAGGCAAAACAAAATCTGCGGACAATGTTAATCACAGTCCCCTCATTTATGAAAATGAGGTGATAGTGTACAGTATCTATGTGGGCCTCTGTCCCTTTTTACCGTAGTGAATGACGGCAGAGTAAAGCGTGTCAGTAACCCATAGCCCTGCCCTCTGATAGGCTCCCCCCTCAACAACCAGCCCGTACTGATCGCCGTGCAGCGCCAGATGCCTCAAACAACCATGAAGTCTGTGACCTATGCCATGGCGACGCCAGCCATAGTAGCAACGACCGTTAGCTCCGCCCCTGTCATGCAGACGGTACACGTCGTCCACCAGATCCCAGCCGTCACCATGGCAACTGTTACCGGACAGCCCGCTGCTACATTGAGCCCCGAACTGCAGGAGAATGGAGGTGGAGAGCACAAAGAGATCAAAGGTGAGACCTGATTCACACAGTTCACCTGTGGACTGTGTGTGTGAGTCGAGTCTGATTCTGGTTTTTCTCCCCCGTGTGTAGTCAAAGTGGAGCCGGTCCCATCCATCACGGCCTCGTCTATAGGTGGAGTCGGTCGCATTATCCAGAGCTCTCAGGCCGCTCCTCTGACAACCGTTACCATCGTGCAACAAGCCCCGCTCGGGCAGCACCAGCTCCCTATAAAGGCCATCACACAAAACGGGACCCATCTGGTCCCCATCGGTACTGCTGCCAGCACAGGTGAGGCGCGTGCACACACACACACACACACACACACAAAGCACTTCTCTGCATTTGGAGGTCTACAACTTTGCATAAGCAAACCAGTTTTTAACAATTTGTCAACGGATCGTGCTGCTGCCAAAGTAGTTGTGACTGTGATTTGTAACGAGTCCCGTCTTCTCCGTACCAGCTGTTGCAAACCCTCTTCACCTCCTGGCGACCCATGCCTCAGCCTCGGCGTCCCTCCCTACCAAGAGGCAGAACGGAGAACTGCAAGACCAGCCCGGGTCAAAGCGGGTGAAAACGGAGGAGGGAGAGGGGGTGAACGCAGCCGCCAACAACAACGGCATCACGGACAGAGCCGGAGAAGCAGGGGTCGGTGAACAGATCGGTGACAAGTAGCCTCCCTCCGGTCTGCGTCCTGACCTCTGCTCTCTTGTAAGCATCCACACTGTCATCCCCCCTCCCCCCCATCCGACCTAGTTATCATCTACTCCAAGGTGCCAAAAAGAGAAGAGACATGGAAACACCTGCAGGACAACAGAATGTTCAAAACCTCCTCCACAACCCCCAATCCCCTTCCATATATTTAAGACCACGAAATACGATGCAAAAACAAAGACCAAAATTGAAAATGGAATCAAAGAATAGCTGATGACTGTGAATCCCCGAAGTTTGAGACCCAGATGGCAAGAAGCAGCACAGGATGAAAGATATATACGATATATATTTAAGAAAAAAAAAGAAAAAAAAAAGTCCCAATATCCAGATCAGAAATGACTCGTTGAACAAGCGAGGAGTTCTGAAACTCCCCAAAGACGGGAAGGAGCCTCGTCCTGGTAGCATTACAGACAAGCGCTTAACTGTGTGTCGGGTAGAAAAAGCAACCAAGTGAAATCACCAGTAGTGTATTCCGCAAAGGGAAGTGTGTGTATGTACGTGTGGACATTCCCATCCTCGGCAGCTAGCCTCCATGTCGACCTACCTAACCCAGTCGTGAGTAGATATGCAGTATTCTGTTGTACAAGTGTATCTTTGGATCTTTTTTGAGTGTTTCTCCGTTTCCCAAGGCACAGATACTATAGTAATAATTAAGATAACTTAAAGCTATAAGTGGGGTCTTTAAGAACATTTAAACATGATATTTTGGGAATCTTTTCTTTTGTTGTTTTTGTACGTGGACTCTTTGCTCAGTGAAATGAATGTAGTCTCCACTTTTTCCTTTTTAAAGAAAACACTATCTATGGAGTGGATGTCTTTATTTTTTTTCCTTTCCTTTTCTCATGCAAACAGAGTTAATTTATCACTGTACATCTACAGAATTTTTTCATATTTTCCAAATATCCTACGAGATAAAAAGTATATTCCCATGTATATTTGACCATATGCTTCATCGCGCTTGCATGTTACAGATCTAGAGACAATGTACTTGAGCAGATTATCTGAATATGGAACTGAAGAAAATTTAGACTGAATCTACGCTATATGATTCTGACCAGTGCTGCACTTAACCCTCTTAGTATTTTTCCTTTTGTATTTTCTGTTCCCATTTTGTCTCCCCCCCCCCCTCATCATGGGCTGTGTTTGTTACCTTTTGTGTTGAAGTTGGCAGTCTCCTTTGCTCGATTTTATTTTATCCTGTTCAGGCTACTAAACAGTCTATTCAGATTGTGTTCTGCGTTACACGAGGAAAAACAAGCGATAGGTGTTTGTTCTGCTTCAGTGGGTTAATGCTTTTTTTTGTTTGTTTTGTTTTGTTTTTTTTATACATTTTATTTAAAACACATAACTTCTTTTCGTTTGTATTTCTTTAAGTAAAAACCTTCTCTGCTGGGCAAACTGAAAATCTGTCTGTGTGAAGAATTATTTCTTTCTGTCAGAACGAGGAACGGTGGCTCATTAAGAGCCGACCTGTGGAATGGAGGGGGTAGCGTGACATCTAGTTTAGTTTTAATAACCAGGCAGGAGGGCTTCTGTGTGCATTCCACAGTTTGGTCAGGCTGTTTTTGAGGAAGTGTGTGTGTGTGTGTGTGTGTGTGTGTGTGTGTGTGTGTGTGTGTGTGTGTGTGCCA
>JAVQJF010021607.1:0-22321 GCA_036023855.1 Gadopsis marmoratus
GGCGTTTAGATGAGTCTGAGCTGCAAACTGGAACAACGGGATTCACCTTCGTATGTCATCAGTGCAACGAGGCTTCAGTCTCTGCTGCAGGATGATGTCAGGATACAGAAGCTCAGTCACATGACTTTGACAATCTGGATCTCAGAGAAAAAGACTTCTGCTGGTGAAGACAGCTGATTGGTCAGTAGGCGGGGCTTCTATATGCATCGATCTGTTATCTCCAACAGAAAGGTGTGCAGCATCAGTTACCATGGCGACGTAGCCCGCTAAGAAGTGAACCACCGTCACTGAAAACCCAGAGTTAAACCTGAAGTTACCTCGCTGGTCCCAAATCCTGCTCCGTAGTCCAGGCCTCAGTACTGGTCCTGATCCAAACACTGAGCATTAAGGCGTTGGTAGTCGTCCCCGTCCAAACGGAGTTGTTGGCCGTTCAGGGACGCTGACACCATCTGCCTCGCACATTTATTTGACACTTTACTGCCTGGAAAACACACACTCTCACACACACACACACCTCTGCTACTATGGCAAAGGCCAGCTCATATATGTTCAGTCTGCTGCTTCTTCACTGCAGAAGAAGGGTTATAATTTCCCACGGCCCAAAGTGATTTACTCATTGTTTTTTATTTGACCATCAGTCTGAAGCCCAAAGACATTTAGTTTTATTATCATACAAAGAGAAGCAGCAAATCCTCAAACAATTAAATATCAAAATAGTTGCAGAGTAATGTTCTGTCTCGACTAACCACAGGGTTCGTTACAAAGTCATGGAAGTTTTGAAAATGCTTAATGTTAACGTTATGTTTTCAAAGATGGGAATGTGCTTGAATTTGAATATACTCTTTGAAACTTAATCTGATGTTTCACTGTCGACACAATTGCTCATGTGAACAATCTCATTGTCATATTTGTTTGTTGTTTCCTGACATTTACAGCAACAATTTAGATGATAAATGCTTCCAGAGTCTGGAAATCTTTGCTTTAGGTACCTTGAAAGTGCTTGAAAAGTTATTTAACTTGACTCTTCAATAGCTGCACCAACCCTGTGATCAGTCAATGGACTTCTACTGTCGCTGCTATGCTATAAATGTCCGTTGTCTGTTTCAGAGTGCTGCCTCCCTGACACACTCAACTCTTGGTTTTTGGTAGCGCAGCTGCATGTATGGTGAGCTACACACACACCCCCCTTCCCTCCTGTGCCCTGATAAGCTTCATCTTCCTGTCACGTGACGTCTTGTCTTATTGTCGTGCGCCTGTCTCCTCCTCGTCTCATCTCATTCTTCCCTCCCGTCAGGATGTGTTTGGTGCGGATGCGTCAGGAGGGCAGAGAGGGAAAGTACATGTGCCGTTACATCGTCCACTCCATGTGGGAGGACGTCGAGCAGAGGAGCAAAATCATGGGGGTAAGTCCTGTGCATCGGCTCACTCGGCAGGGTTAACCCCACGAGATCATGTAACAGCACCTCCACCATAAACGCATATTGTACATTACATTGCGCTACACCTACAGCCTGATGCACAGCGTGCCATTGATAACACACATGCTTAGTATTTCCTAAACATAGCACCCTTATCCTGATGTCTGTTCACCAGTAATATCATGTGACAGTCATTCCCATTCGCTGGTGGAAGGAATGGCCCTCCGTGTCCACAGACGGAGACCAGCGCTGCCTCAGTCACCACGTTTTACCTGACGATTAACTGTCGTGCAAATAATTGCGAGTGACGATTTCGTTGTATTCTTCTGTTGCGTTGTGTGCCACCGTCGTAGCATAAGCCTAATACTGTACTTTGTCAAGTAAAAGCGAATAATTACACGACAGATTAAACAAACTGACATTCAGCAGCATTTCTGTAAATGTTCTCCAGTAAAGGTTTCAGCTGAGCCGTCAAACGCACCGCTGCAGCCGAAGTGGAGTCTCTCCGCTATAAATACAGAGGCCCGTTATTGGCACCACTTCACGGGCCACATCCTCCAAAGGACGCAGTCGGTGCCGCCGTCAGAGACTGTGATGGCCGAAGCCGGGCGTTAAATAAGGCGGTCTGGTCTATGGTGGATTTCCTATATGTGTCACCAGCATCACTAAACACTGCAGTTGAGGTTTTTTAACATTTGTCATCAGCTGTTCGAGCCAAACTGACATTTAAAAGTGTGATCTAGAAAACAGTCAAAAATGCAGGAAACCCTCAGAGTTTAGAAGCTGGAACCAGAGGATGTTTGGTATATGTGATTTTAAAAATAATTTTAATTGATTAATTGATTATGAAAACGGCTGCACCAGTCAGGCATTTGGAGTGGAGATGCTGAAAATAACCAGTCAATAATCCGATGTGTAGTGCGTTTGTCAGAGTCAGATTCCAGGTAGTTCACATTAAATGTGTGACGGCCTCCTGCGTTAGTAGCCTCCGCAGTAGTCGTACCGTGCGGCTGCCAAACTGGTGCCTCACAACAGCTAAATGTCATTCTGTTAAATAAATATTCATTATTTTAGAAACACTTCCGCTTTGGGCTGATGCAACAGTGCATTAAGTTTTATCCGTGCCATTGCATGCTACGTGGGATGCAGGTTTTGTTTGTTCAAGGTTTTACATCAGCATAATTGTGCCAACAGTTCTCAACCAGAAAGTGTAGCCGAATCCCCGGAGAGCGAGCCTGGCTGCGGTCGCCGTGGCCACAGAGCTGTTCCTCTATTCTTTCTCAGTGGAGCAGCTCCAGGAAGCGTCGCTCATTGACATCACAGGCTTAAATCTTGGCTTTGCAGCTTTCAGAAAGACTTTCTCATGCTCGCATTACACTGGAATTAACTCTGAATGCACTTGCTGTATTCGTGTTTGACTTATTCAAATTTGATTATTAACGAGTTGCGACAAAGATAAATGTGCTGAGGCAGAATGTTTTACAGCCGCCAAACAGTCGGTGCACGTTACTGTCAGAGATGACATAACTGTGAACTTATGTGAAGAAGAATAAAGGTCAAAATATATAAAAGTGCAGTCCATCTGCCAACATACAAGCAGATACCGATATACGTATCTGGTCATTTTTATCTCGGAGGAAAGAGCTAATTCTCTGCTTCCCTGAGTTTTAGTGTTGCGCTGTGCATCGGTGCTCTTTTTTGATCTTATCAAGGCTGAAGTGGTCCGATTCATGACTTGTGTCAGATTCAAGTCCAACAGGAACAGTGTTGCGTTTAAATGATAGTCTGCAGTTTGGTGCACGTGGCGTTGAAAGGTCAGGCGTTCTCCCTGCCCGTATAATAAAATGAAAACACGTCCAAGTCACTTGCAAAATTAGCTAAATGCTAGAAAGGTCCCATCCATATGATCCGTGATGCTGAACTGGAGCCACGGTTCAGCGGCTTTCACATATACGAGGTCTTTAGTTTTGCTCATTTTGCTTTGTGTGACAGAAAGAGGTCAGAGATGAGAAATTACAGTGTGGTTTTGTGAGGTCACTCGGTGTGTGTGTGTGCACGCATGCATTGGGTGGGTGGGTGGAGGGGGGGGTGTTTTCACAGCTGCGTATGTGAACTGTGTACATACACTTGCGTTGTGTCCTTATGCGCTGGCACACGCCTGCACACGTGACTGCAAATTAAACGCGTTTGCCTCCGACACAAACCCACAGGGGCGTCTTCACAAAGCCCAGCAGCAGCAGCACGCGGCAGCAATTGGAATGTGATATGATGGACGACGGACAGAACC
Source organism: Gadopsis marmoratus (assembly GCA_036023855.1). Lineage (NCBI taxonomy): Eukaryota > Metazoa > Chordata > Actinopteri > Centrarchiformes > Percichthyidae > Gadopsis > Gadopsis marmoratus. Next base: position 3,706 of record JAVQJF010021607.1, read on the forward strand.
CCAAGGGGAACCGAAATCAGAAATGGCTAAATAAATGTAGCGTTAACTAAATTTGGATAAAAAATAAAATATATGTAAATAGAGTGAGCTCTTTCCTCTTCTTCCTTCCTTAAAGGACAAGTGACTCGTACTCAGTAAAGTTTGGACGTTTGCTGGTTTTTGCACTAAAACGCGACACACACGCTCTTTCTGAGACGCGGCCAACACTCTAATCTTAGCTCTGCATCAGCAGCAGCACATGTATTTTCACAAGACACACACACAACCAGGACCAGTGATTGGAGCTGCTCTTAGGTTTCATGCTAATTGTGGTAAGGGGCAGTAAAAACATTGGTCATTTTCTCCGCATTCATAATTACTGCCGCAACCGGTTGAAACCAACCAAACTCTACGAGGACTTCTCCGTCCCTGTTTTCACCGCTGAGCTGCTGCGTCTCAGCTTCACCCAGGAGAGGCGCTACGCTCTCCTTCCGCTGTGTGCAGCATCACCTCCTGAGCCTCGGCTGCCTCAAATTTAATACAGACATACAAACATTCACGCTACCGTCAGGGCGTGTTGTTTTAACTTCTGTGATCATCTGACTTTTTCCTCTAGCGCCACCGTCAGGTGAAATTCATGACCAAACACCTCTGCCTTTCCCAGCAGCCTCAGCTGTACTTTGTGTTCAGTGCTAATCAGCAAATGTTTGCGTGCTAACAATCGGCGCGTGTTGAGTTGTTGTTAGCAAGCTGACGTTAGCATATGTAGCTCATCGACACCTCACAGAGCCGCAGACCCCCAAGTCTTGTTTTAATGAAATAACACTTGTGACTTATTTTACTTTTATTTGCTTTAAACTGCAGCGGCTCGGGTGGTGATGGGCAGAGAGCACCAACTCATTCCTCACTCTTTCTGTGACGCAGGTTGATGCCATCCACAGAAAGGAAGGAATGAAGGCGATGACGGAGATGTTCTACGCAGCAATATTTGGATATGATGAGGTGAGCGACGTTTGTTTGTTACTCGCACAGAAGCATCGTAGCGGGAAACTGAAGTGCCTGTTTCCCATTTCTGTATCATAAACGACTACAACTGTCCAAAAACCGAATCTCTTAGGTTGTACAGACTGATGTGTGTTGCTGAAATAATGCAGGATCAATAATGTCGTGTTTAGGGAATCCTGTCTGATGACTGTGTGCTGGCAGCAGCTCTGTGGAGAAACCTGTTCAGCTGTCGGTGTGAGGACCCCATGCAGGTGGAGCTCATGGTGGAATACGTTCGCAAACAGGTGGGTGGGTTTGTTTACGTGGTCAGCTGTATGCTAGTCTCCATTCATGTGTGTGTGTGTGAAGTCCTCCTATACAAATGCCACGTGACGTTTCCTTAAAACATTCCTGACTCCTGCTGTTCGACTTTGCTTTACGTTGCCAAGTCACAGCTCGTTTTCTTCTTCTGACCCCCTGCTGTCTCCGGGCGACGAGCAGAGCGACTCAGTTGCACATTAACACGTAAAATTTGTACAAGAGAAGAAGATAAAATATGCCAAGCGTAGATAAACAGAAACCCCGAAGAAGAAAAAGGCCAGTAAAACTAGCACCAAACCTGCAGTCCTCTTGGTCAGTCGTGGAAAGTAACTAAGTGTGTATATACTCGCATACATATTGTACTTGAGTACTTGCTGCTTCTACTCCTCTGTAATTCAGAGGGGAAATGTTGTACTCTTTTCTCCAAACTTCTCTGATGGTTTCATTTTGATAAGTGCTTAAGGCCCAAAGATAGAAATATTCCAATACTGGGATTTCACACAAAATGAAACATGAAAAGTCCAAAAAATAAAAACGGTATATAAACTAGTTCACAGGAGCATGTAAAGCAGTTCAAGCTGGTTGTCTGCACCTGAAGACAAACTAGCTCCACCTCGAGCAGCTCCAACAGTAAATGCTGCTTTTAATATCGAAGCATCAATATTAACAATCTAATAATGTCAATAATAAACTAAAACAAAACTTTTGATACATCTAGCAGGTAATGCTTCTGTACTTAAGGAAAGGATCTGATTCACTGCAGTCCAGGTCAAAATTAGACCAAATATCAGCTGTCCAGTTCCGCCTCACCCCCCCGACGGAGCACTTTCCTTTACCCACTAACCTCCTCGCCTCCTCCTTTCTCTCCTCTCTGTATATTTTCTTTCCCTCTGTGAGATTGAAAACACTCTCCTGCTTTCAGAAACACCTGCAGGCCTCGGTCTGCTGCCGGGGGCCATGTGGTCCAGGACCCCCCCCCCCCCCCCCTTTAACTTCACTTCCTTTCATCCCACTTGTACAGTTTGCTTTTAGTGATTCTGTTACACTGTTTACATCAGGCGCCCTCCTCTCCTCCTGCTTCACGGCTCCCTTTTTACTTATAATATTAATGTCACTCAACACACACACACAGGTGTGTCAAAGGTCATGGAAGCAGCGTCCAACTCAATCAGCCAACAAAGTGTCCCGGCTGCCTGTGTGTGTCTTACGTCAGAAAACAAACAAATGACACACTGCACTGCTGTGTGTGTGTGTGTTACATGGAGGGAGTCAGGAAAGACATTTATAACAAACAGGCAGACACACACACACACACACACACACACACACTCTAAACTCACCTCCAGCGTTTCATTTAATCAGTTTAATTTATCTGGAACATGTGATGACCCTTGTTTGTTTGTCCTGCTGCTTTTGTTTCTGCACAGAGGATGCAGAACAGTCTTTGGCAAAATGGGTCACGGCCCCGTTTTTATTGGCAGAGTAAAATCCATAACGATGCTGTGACGTGTTCATACGCTGTGGGCCACACATGTACTCGTAGGACTGGAGTTGCAGCACTGTTTTGATGGTAGAGTCAGTGATGTGTGTTACCTTCGCATTAACCTAGTTAGTGTGTGTGCGCATCAGTTTCCATGTAAGAAATTCTGTGAGACTAATGTGATTTTTAAATGATAAGCTCCTCTCTGTCTCATTCAAGACATTCATGGTTTGTTGTGTAGATGTGTCGGCAGTTCATGCTGTAAGTTTCAGTCTCGTGGAGAAAGCAAACACCGTTTTTCAGTGCGATGGACATCAGAACCGGCGCTGTGACCTTTAACCTCCTCTGCATCAGTGTGTTGTGGTGTGGTGCTGTAGCTCTGAAGCGGCGCCTGTAAACATGGATATGTGGTGCTGTGTGCAGATGCAGTATATCGATGCTCTGAACGGGGACGACCTGCTGCTGACAGGAGAGGTGAAGTGGCGCCCTCTGCTGGAGGAGAACGCACAGAGCATCCTGAAGGTGGCCACTCCCACGTACAACGACGCCGGGCTGTGAGACGAAGAGGCCGACTCTTCTTCGGACTTCTCCTCTTGCCCGCTTTGTTCCTGTCTTTTTGTTTTCTGGTTAGTTCCTTCCTGTAAACATGCATCATGTTCCCCTCCTTCCTCTCTAAGGAGCAACATACGGTCTGTTGCTGTAGCTTTCTCATCCTCCTTTTTATTTCTCCTCTCATATACCCAAAGCACCAACGTCTTCCTCTCCTCTTCTCCCAATTGACTTGTCCTCCAGACCTCCATTATAAGCAGGTAGACAGTCAGGGATGATGTCTCACGTACGCCCATCAATCAGCTGGTCCAAAAAACAGGAAATGCCGTGCGTCATGCTCGTCTTTGTCCTGTCGGTTTTGAGAGCCTTTCTACAAACTCTTGAACTTCCTGTCGAGGGGAAGAACACAAGAAGAAACTCTGTATTTATGTTTTCTTGTTGGTTTCCACGAGCGCCACGCTGTATTTAAGTATTCTCTCCGTGTTTACACTCTTCTCCTGCAGAGGTGTTCGCTAAGACCCTGTTCCATCACTGTGTGTTTAAATAAAGTTTCACAGACTAGGTGGCATGAAAGTAATGGTTCCAGGAAGCAAATGTAAGGTTTCAGCGTCTGTTCGTCAGAGGTCTGTGGTTAATCGTCTCTGTTTAAGGTTACAGCTGTCTGTCTCTCTCTCGTGTCCCATGATGCTCTCAGAGCCGAACAGGAAGTTGAGCTCTCAAAGTCAATAAAAACAACACAATTTGGGTTTTTTTTTCTGTTTTTTTAAAAAGTAAATAAATAAAATGTTCTCTGGATGTTTAAAACCTTAAAGCCTTGTCGTCTTCCTGTGCTGCGCCTTGTGACCGAAGCCTGAATCCTGGGCACGTTTCCATTTAAAGGTTTTGATTGGTTGATGCAGATGAAACCGCTGGTGGAGCCGATTCTGCAGTCGCTGCCGTTAAACCACCGCAGAAGAAGAAAAATAAAACATTAGGACCGAAACGCACTTAGTGTTTCCACAAATAAGTCAGAAAATGATGCTCAAAAGCTGCAGTGGTTAGTTTTCTTACTCAAAAATATCTGAAGAACAGATTTATGTCATTTCTGGCTGCCTGCATCAGAAAATACAGCCACCTTTTCCTTTTTATGATGCAGAAGACAGAATATCTTTTCACCTCGATGCTTTAAAGAATCAAGAGTGTTTTTAAACATCAGCAGATGCTTAACTCTGAGGCAAACCAGAGGCACCACACACACAATATTTAATGTCCTGCCCTGCTTAAGCACTCAGACTCTGGGACGTGCCTGCAGAGGGCGCCACACTCCACCTTTCTAACCTTTCAACCTGCAGTCCACCAGCCAGCTGAAGACCTGTCATGTTTTTTAACATTTCATTCACACCTTTTAAAGCTGGAGAGGTTCTTAATGGCTGACAAAGAACAGGAGTCAAAGTCTACACAGATGCATTAGACACAGGATGGTTTGAACATTGTTTCTTTGGCACTGATCAACAGAAACACGACTGGAACACGACTTCACCTAAGTATAAAGTGTACGCCGCTTTTCGGGGTTTCCGTCCGTCTCGTTCTCGCGACATTTCAGCGATGACGCTCTTTTACCCAAATCTTCACTGTGACGTCATGAAATCCTGGAGAAACAGTTTTCCTGGCCGTTGATCAACACCGTAACTCGGGGCGCTGAATGGGTGACACTTTCGACTCGGAGGTCAAAGGTCATTGTGACCTCAAAATAGGTTTATAGCTTCCATTTAGCTGAAAAAGTGCACTTCACTGCACATGTGATGAGTCTGGACAGACGTGGATGTAAATTGCACCTTGACTGCTCAGTTATTCCGCAGTTATTCATGTGTTACAATCCGTCCGTAGCTCGCGGAAACACTTCCCAAAGTCTGGAGCCAAACACGCTAAAGTGACGCAAAGAAACGAGCAAAAAGTAAAACGCTGTGTTTTGCTCTTGTCACCCGGCAGTTACAGTTGTTACTCCGCCTCCGTGATGTTCAGCCAGTCGGAAAAAGCCTCAGGACGTTCGACGTTGCTAACGGTCAGGCTTCTGAAAGAGGAAATGGTCAGAGTTAATCATCTCCTCGTGAGGTGATAGGTCAGAGAGGAGCTTCTTTGTTTTCATGTCTTTTTCCTCTCCTCCCCTCCAGCGCTCTGTTCTTTTCTTTACTCTGCTGTCTTCATAAACTCAAACTCGGCTCATGTTCATGTTATATTATACACCACATGCAGTGAGGACACTGCAGCAAAGTCTGTCAGACTCAGAGTCACAGGAACTCAAATGAGAACGCATATAGAGCCAACATGCAACTAGAGAGGTGCTCACACTCTTCCTCTCCTTGCCTCCTTAGCTCGACAGTTCGTGACTGTAAATCAAGTCCAAAGTACTAATGAGTTAGACGTTTCCGCCTCACTTCCCCTCAAACGATGTGCGAGCGTCACAGTAATAATCACAGGGAGTTGAGCTGCTGAGAGTCTGCAGCTCTGTGAGGCTTGTTAAACATCAGCACGCTAACACGCTGATGTTTAACAAGTAGCATGTTGGCCCCGTGTTCACCATCTTAGTTTCGCGTGTTAGCATGCTAACGTTAGCTGGTTAGCAGTAAAGACTTAGTGCAGCTGAGCCTGATGGGAACGTCTGTAGTTCTGCAGGTGTTTGGTCATAAACCAAAGTGTTGGACACGTTAGCATGTTGACCTGATGGTGGCGCTAGATGAAAAGTCAGAGGTTCAGTTATTACAATACATCCAGAGGGGAACACGAACGTCCGAACCACATTTCATGATAATCCGTCCAATAGTTGTCGAGATGTTTCCGTCTGGAACAAAGTGGTGGATCGACTGGCCGACACGCCGCTGAAACCGCTCTCATCCGGTCGCTCAGCGTTCCCGTCAGTGCAGCTGTGGGGCCGCCTGTCTCCGTTTATTTGCACGCATTTAAACCCTCATGGATGCTGCAGAACAGCAGTATATGAAGTACGAAACCTCAGTCAACATGTGTGCTGTTTAGACGTCCTTGAGCAGTTTGCGATGCAGCGAGTCGGAAGTTCAGAACGCGCGTTAGTATTGATTCCAGATTTAGAGCCGGGCGGTCTACGTTCTATATACAAGGCCTTTTTACTCGATGCCGAGAGTATTCATGTCCATGTTATTTTGGCTGTTCTTTTCTGAAGCGTGTGAAAAGAGGATATTTAGTGGGTTAACCTGCTAACTATTGTATCCATTCATAAAGAAACCAGTTTTTCCAAAGCGACAGCCTCCCAGCCTTATCCTTTGTGTGTGTCTGTGTGTGTACAGCTATCTTAGTGGGAACCAATTTGAGTTTTAGACCTTTGGAGCGAAGACATGTTTGAGGGTTCAGACCTGGTTTTAAGGTTCAGGTTAGGTTTAGGTTAGGACAGGCACTGACCCAACAAGCTGCCCCCTCACCTCCACCTTAGTTTACTTGCTTAGTTTCCTAATTTAGCCATCAATCATTGCTGTTTGACACGACTAGACCACATATACATAAAGGTCTGTCCTGAGGCATTTAGTAGTTTCTGACTCTGGGAAAAACAGTAAAACTCTCTGAACCATGTCTTTAACCAGATTCTGTGAGATCTCCTTTTGATAACTAATGTTGCTTGGAGCCCCCCAGGGAAAACCTCTGGGTTAAGGTTGAGGTATTTAGATGTGATGGGTGGGCTAAAGGCCGGTTCAGACCAAAGATTCGTGACAGGACGAAACAGCGATGTTATCTGATCCGACTCAGCTCGTCGAGTCGCCAGCGGCACGGCATGGGTTTCAACAGCCAATCAGCTCGCAGAGAAGTCAGCCAGTCATCTCATCCCTCTCGTTTTTTAATGTTTTTGCTGTTTGAAACCTGAAAACCTTTCTTTTTATTTTTAGAGTGTTGCAGACCGAGTTGTTGCAAGTCTACACTCGTCTCGTCGCAGATCTTCGGTCTGAACTGGCCTTAAAGGGACTGGGGCGTGCATTACGTCAACGAAGGCCCTCACAAGTATAGAAGTACAGGGTTGTGTGAGTTTCTGATCTGTGACATCACATGTGAAACAGGAGTTTTGAGCTGATGTTCCATATTCCCAGTGTTCCCAGTCCTTCCTGCCTCAGGTACAGATCTGGTGAATCCCATCAGAACACGAATGCTAGAAAGCACGAAGGCGCCGACACATTAAAAACCTGTTTTTGAGCTGTAAACTAAATGAGGTGACTGTACTGTGAAAAGTCTAGTCAGTGTCAGTCAGTATCCCTGGTGTCCCCCACTAGGCCACGCCCCCTACAGGTGTGGTTCCCTCACTTCCGCATATTAAAATGTGGTGGCGAGGGTTCTCGCCGAATCTGAGGGTGCAGTTACACTTTAAACATCTGTTTATTTTATGAGTGCAGCAGATCGTCATTGTGTTGCTGATAACAGTTGAATGGATGCGAGACCAAAGTCATATCTAACTGAAACCGAGGCTGCAGGTGCAGGATCTGAATGTTAATAATCGCTGACATCGCCTTCAGGTATTTGAGCTGCTATCTAAGTGCTGCTGGTAATACAGGTTCTTGTATTACAGTAGCACGCACCCAGCGTCACCCAGCGTACATGTGCTGTCTAGAAAAACACTGAAGGCGTTTCAATACATGATTAGGCAGTCGGTGTTGCAATACAGTTCCCTTGTACTCAGATACATACAGCCTCTGTTCTGTTGTACTCTGTATATTATTAGTTGGGACGCTACAGCGGGACCTTAGTTCAGGTTCCTTGTGAAAAAACATTTTAAGAATCAACATGAAATCTGAGTCTGCAGCCAAGCTTGCAGCTCTAGAAGTGCTAGAAGGAAAAGTCAGGGATTCACCAAAGTCATCAGGGTTTATCATCTGCATAACGTTTTGTGCTAATTCATTCAGTAGCTGTCCAGCTGCAGCATTTCACTGAAGAAGTAGAACACGCTGACCTGCTGGCGGCGCTAGAGAAAAAGTCAGACCAGAACACATCCTCCTGGGATCTTGAATATCCGTATCAAATTCCAAGGCAGTCCATCCAGAAGTTGTTCAGATATTTCAGGTTGAGTTGACATGTCAACCTCATGGTGGCGCTACATGGAAAGTCAGAGGATGAATAAAGTCAGTAGGATTTATCATCTGGGGACCAAGAAAGTCTGTGTAATATTTCATGACGATCCAGCCAATAGTTGTTCGGACGGCACTGCCAGCGTGTCGTGTCTGCTTTGTTTTGTTCAGCAGAAAAAGAACTCAAAGTGTCCCAGCAGGAGACTCTTTGCTCCGTTAATGTGTCGGGACCTAAACTGGGTCACCGAGCAGGATCCATCATTACGGAGGATCCCAGGGTGGCAGAGTCGGTTCCTGACATCTGGGTCACGGGAGAAGTTGTAAGGTTACAGCACAGGAAACGATGTTTGAGTCTTTGACTGTGGCGCATAGTGAATGTAACCTACAGGCAATATGATAAGACACACGCTGACGTTAGCTATGGCAGCGTGAGCGTTAGCACGTAGCATCAGTCGTGTATTTGTGTGAATGAAAGAGAAGCAACCTGCAGCCTTTCTGACTTTTGACTATTAAAAATCTCCTTTTTATTGTCACTGTTGTGTTTGGGTGTTCAATTTAAAAAAACAAAACAATCATCACAAAAACATGTCAGCGCTTAAATGAAACGATCATCAGTTACAGTTTGATGAGAACAGGAACGCATGTGGACGGAATTCTGACATTCGCCCTGAGATTTAATCTGTTTGCCATCAAATTCATCTGCTGCCACAGAATGTGCTGCAGACGTTTTCCCTCCTCGTTGTTGTATTGTAAAAAACGTAACGTGGTTATTCTCAGTGCAGTATTATGAGAGCATTTAATTTAAATGCGTGCTGAACAATCATGTGCTGCAGACGAGTTTTCAGCTCATTTCTGCTCGAGGTGACAAATCGTTAAGACAGACGCTTCACACCCACACAACACACACACACAACACACACACACACTCCACATGCATAAAGGATTCAGTCGTTGGGAAAAATGGAAAACCGTTGGTGCTCTTCAGCATAAAATGTGTGGAGACTCTGAACCTGCTGGAACACGAATCCTGCAGGTGACAGAACACGTTTCTCTCTTTGCACTGAAGCTTTTCCTGCACTTCTGTTTTGTTATGTCTTCCTCTCCTCTCACTTCCTATTCTTCACGTAGCTGAGGTGAAAGTGCCATTTTGCTTTGTGATCTCTTGCAGCTGCAGACTTTTGTTACACACCCCGAAGCTAAAACAATTGAAAAAGGTTTAAAGTGGAAGTTAATGCTCCATCCTACATGTGTCTGATTTGTTGCCACGCTGGCAGCACGGCTCGGATCGGACCACACGGTCCAGCCTTCGCTCCCCGCGTCCATCAGTGACCTTGGCCCCCCATGACCCTGTCTCCGGTTCAGCTGTTCTCCTTCCTTGGACCACTTCTGGTAGGTGCTGCCCCCTGCAGACCAGAACAGCCCACCAGAGCTGCAGTGTTGGAGATGCTCTGACCCAGTCGTCCGGCCGTCACAGTTTGGTTCCTTGTCAAAGTCGCTCACATCCTTCCGCTGCCCATTTTTCCTGCTTCAACACATCAACTTGGAGAGGAAATGTTCACTTGCTGCCTCATATATCCCCCCACTGACAGCTGCCATGGTAACCAGATAATCAGTGATTTTCTCACAAGCTATGGCTGATCGATTGTTTGCCAGGCAAACAGGCTGTTCAGAGCCTCAAACATTCCCAATCGTCATAGAAACTAATTTCAAGAAACTAATTTTTTTTTAAATTTCAAGAGAGTTTTTTTCATCCATACGACACATATCAGAGTAAACCCAGATTATCACGAGCTGCCCAAAACATCTTTCACCTACCAAGTCAAATAAAAAGTAGCCAAACTGAGTGGAACTGAATATGCACTCTATACACACAAGTAGGTATCATTTCAGTGACTACATATGGCATCTTAATGTTTCATAATTAAATTAAATGGCAGCAATACACATACTCTAGAATGCTACCTGACACCCTAAGATCCGCCTCCCTCCATCTTCTTCTTCATTATCTTTAGTACTCATGGATATAAGGGTCCATAGTTGCAACAAAAGGTCTGAAGCTCCACACGGAACATTTAAGGTCTTTAGAATGTCAACTGATAATGTATTTTAGTGGTGCATATTCCCAAACAAATCTGCACTTAACTAAAATATCAAAAACCAACTGACACAGTGATCCTGGGGCTTTTGGGGCCCTTGGGGATCTGGGTCCATGGGGTAGTTGCCCACCGTCTTGCCTAGCTGGTTTTTGTATACGTAAACTCTAAATTAAATCTTAGAAAAAGAATTATGTTATAATATGCAATCCCTCTATAATATATAATGCACATTAAGAATTACTGTCATACATATTTACAGTATGTGAGCCTGCAAAAATAAACAGACTTCATTCAGTTTGGCTGGATTTAATCTTCATCACAATTCTTTAACAGCTTCTAGATCCAGGCAATGACATCCCACAACTGTTGAAATCACCTCTCAAGTGTTAAATATTTAATTTTACACAGCCCCTTAAAGTAAATTTGATCCAGTCAGCTGCTGCTCGTGTGTGCACTGATATTTAAATGGTTTTGCTTGAGCACAGACCCTTTTTAACAACACTGTTAAAATGACAGATGCCATCACAGCTGCTCAGCAAGGCTCTGGGCAATCCTCTGGAGCAATTACAGGAAATGCCCACTAGCTGGCAGTCTTGAAGCATGCAGCAGAGGGCTCAGTGCAGCACACACACCAAATATTTCTGTTATCTGAATATACATCAGAGCGCTGTCATTTGTGTGAGCCTGCGATGGCTGGAGGCACTGCAGTTCTTGGTTGAGCACAGCCCTCTCCTGCTCTCTGTGCAACAAGCACTATGACTACTATATGAATACTTCAGAACACAACAACCACATATAACACAGGAACAAGAATGTTGTCCCTTTACCTACTGGCTGTTCTGGATTATCACTGCTGAATGATTAGAGGAAATCTGACCAGTAGCAGTTGATCCTGGATGTTTGGCTGAGTTTGTCTAAGATCAGATGGGAGGTTGAATATGGGATTTGCATCATTGCTGACTGCAAATGGTTTGGCTGCTAATGAGCAACCAGAACTAGAAACAGTTTAAAGGAACTATTGTTCTCTACTTATCGGTATGCTGATTAATCAAAAAATATCATACTGAAAATAAAACTCAGCAGGAGATAGTCCATAATGAACTACAGTTCATGGTCATGAAGGAACATGTCACACAGAGTGTGACTGCTAAATGGACTGCCATGGATGGTGCCATGCAAGGTGCTGCCGGCCTGCCCACTGGGAGATCATTGGGGCTCAGTGTCTTGCTCAAGGACACTTTGACATGTGGACAGGAGGAGTCAGGGATCAAACTGCCAACCCTCCTCAGCCACAGCCGCTGGTGAGGCTCACTGAAGTGTTTTTAACAGTTTTTGGATAACAATGGCGCTCTATGCCAATGACAGTCAACCAGGGGTACGGCTGCAGTTACCGTGGGGTACGTGGGCAATTGTGAAGCTCAGCTAATTTAATGATTTGATAGTATATATATCCACCCACAACAGATTACAAATGTGTGTGATGCTGATCTTTACAGTTATTGTCACAATAGCACACAAACACTTGTGTTTACTGTTGACTGCCATGTTCAGCCGATGTCAAATAAGGAACTGGGCATTGAGCAAAAATGCCCCTTCCAACTTAAAAGGATGCCTTATTGTATTTTTCCTAGTAAGGGGTCAAAAAAACCCCACACATTCTGCTTAAAATCAAACGTCAAAATGGATATAATTGACATATTCATGCATTCCAATCCTGATGAAAACTGCTGCTGAAAGTCTCTCCTAATGTACAAGGTTCATTTACAGTGGTGAAAACCTGCTGTCTGCCTTTCTATCTTACATTACCATGGACAGGCACAGATGACTACAGCTGATATAGCTAGGGGGTCACTGGACACCCCACTAATCATCATAATCACGTCCATCTCCCTCACCTTAATCCGTCCTAATCCACACGGTACCCTTTAAAGGTTGAGATCAGAGAGTCTTGGAGCTTCCTGCATCTTGCTCCACTCTTAATTACTGAAACAGGAATTAGAGAGGAATTACGGGACACCCCTGAGGTGGGGGTGCCCAGGGGACTTCATTAGGCGCTGACAGTAGAGAGCACGATACACCCACTCTCGCTGCAAGTGGAGGTCCTGATTCATTAGCTCATGCTTTACTCTAATAGAGCACTGGAACGTATTTTAAGTCAGTGTTTTTGTTTTCATAAAAGAGATGCTTCTCTGGGAGGCCTGTGATTGGCTATTTCTGACATCTGACAATATCAGTGCTGACAGCTAATACAGGATGTGTGGTTGTGTTAGCAGATCTGGCAGACGCTCTTTATCTAGCCTTTGCAGACGCATGCAAAACATGCAAAAATGTTTACATGGACAAAGGTCTTGTTAAAATGTTCATTTGCTCTGTAAGACAGTTAAGCCTTGAAGGATTGCCGCCCAGGTCCTGCGCAAGTTTAGCAATAGCTAAGTGTGTACTCAAAATGTCACCACTTGTATTTGTAGCTGCTCTTGTTGTGACAGGCTATTCCATTTAAATTTTATTTTGGGGTATTGACACTCCCAGTGCTTATGTCGAATAATAGATTTACAGAATAAACACAGAAAAAGTGGGTGAATAAATAAATGTCACAGACTGGCGTCGACACTCCTCTTAGAATCTTAAATTGTTGTCTTTTGACAGGAACAGGCTGTTTCCCCCTTCCATCAGCTGTTATGCTAAGCTAGGCTAACCACATCACACATTAGATTGATATCCATCTTCTCATCGCACGGTTAGAAATGATGTGAATAAGGGTAATTACAAAATGTCCAGCAGGGTCATGCAATATGTAAATACTAAATTGGTCTCTAATGTGGTTTTTACTCATTAAACTGGAATAGTTATAAACAGAAGTCATTATTTAATTCTGTCCAAAGATATCAGCTGATGAGTGAAAAAGTCTTGTAGATACTGAAATACTGGAGAAATCAGCTAATTTCTCTGGCCTGTCAAACAGGCTATCCATTTACAGGAGGGGGAAAAACAGGAGATAATTAACAGGCCTGTCAATAAGACCAAACTGTTTTGACAAATGAAACGGCAGAAGGACGGTAGGCAGCGAATCAATCCATGCCAGCCTGTAATTTACTTCTGTCAGCTGCCAGAGAAAAAGGTCCAGAAAAGGTGCTCATTAGAGGTGCAGCTGCTGAGCTGTGGAACTAACCTGTATCCGTCGATGAAGCTGCCGTTGATGTAGTCGGAGCCCTCCACCCCTCTGATTGGCTGCAGGCAGACGCGGGTGGACTCGAAAGGCATGATGTTCACCAGGCGGTTCTTGAATTTGTTACACGGCAAGTTGGCACTGATGAATCTTGAGGTATGTGCTTTAGAGTTGGCCAGCTTCTGCAGAGAGGGAGAGGAGGACACGGCTGTCTCTGGTGCTCGTCAGACACCCGACCCTCCGCCCAGAGGTGGCTGCACCGCAGCTTCACAACTACACCCACGGCCTCCCCTGTCCGCCTCCTCTCTTTTTTAAAGTGCTAACACATCCAATCTTGGTGGAATGTGGCGTGTGAACAAGGTTGTTAAAGGACACGGTTACTGATGCACTTTGAGCAGATCCTTGTTCTCTGACCTCAAATAGAAGCCTGATGGACGCGTGTGTTAAATCTCTGACACGGAAAAGTCCAAACAAGCTCGCACACGTTTATTGTGAGGCCCGTACAAAACAAATGTCAAACCGAGGAGAATGATACTTTTGAAAACAGCATTCCAATTGAGAGTGTTTTTTATGGGCTAGCTTTGCTGACAGGCCCTAATGTGATTCCTCTCCACTGCAAGGGCAAGTGTCAATTTGAGAAGTGCTTGCGAAAGAAATTTGCAGTGAGCTGAGGATCAAAACCTAATTATGCTCTGTTCGGATTTACAGCCGTCCTGCTTGCTTGAACAAGCAGCATAATTCGGGTCGTGGCGTAGCCCCCCAGGACGGGGCTGGTTAAATCACCGTGGTGACGCTCAGCAGCCCAGAGGATGGTGCAGTGCTGCCGATGCTGCTCTCACCCTCGACTGTCACCTGAAGCTCGGAAGCTAAGCCCTCACAGCTTCTCCTCTGAGGAGGAGTTCATCTTTGTTACACAGGCTGAAGATGAAAATCCTTCCTCTTTGCCACTTCATCATGCAGTCACAGGGGCACTCTAGTGTTGCCCTTCCAAGAACTCCTCGAAATGCTGTTATTGTATGACGGACTTCACTCTCCAGAGCCATGTTGTTTCACAGCAGACAGTGACTTATCACCAACAGGTGTAATTAAAATACATGAGTGAGTATCAATTGTCAATACCATCCATTTCTGCATTGCATTAGCAGCTGTAATGGGCATCATTGTTGTTATTGGTACCACATGTGCCTTTCCTGGTAAGACAAGTCAAAATGTCTGCCGTGAAAACGGCCAATAAATCAAATTCAAGAGTGCTCTGATACAAGCAAGGCTACAAGGATCGGGTTAGCAAGATTTGTTAAGAAAACATGTAATTTCTTTTGATTGATTGATAGTTTTGAAAGGGAGGAAAGGTTAACCAGGTGATGACACGTAAATTCCATCCAAAATATTTCCTGCTCTCACTGTTTGCATGGAAGGGAAGTCTGTGTGTATTGGGATTAAAACAGAAACAAACAAATAAACAGTTCCTGCTCCTTTTTGCTATTTGTTTCCCCAGTTACTGTCTGACAAAGCTGCAATGCATGTACAGTATGTGGCAGAGTGGAGGGAGCATGGCAGATACAGTCTGGGAAGCTCTGGGCAAAACTGATGCAACACGCTCCTCAGGGGTCCACCTGCACTGCACCTGCAGTACAGCTGATTCAAAACGCCGCATCGTCACACCTGTTCTCAGATCACTGCATCGCTTTCTGCTGTACAAACTGCCCATGTTCTCCAGCTGAAACCTACCTTAAACTCCAGTTCCATGGTGGTGACAGTCTCTCCAGAGGGGATCTGGGTGAGCTTCTGGATGTGGGCATACAGGTTTCGGGCATAGACCTCTGTGTTGCCACATGTTGCAGCTTCCAGCAGGGCCTCGTGGATGAATACGTACTGATCCTCTGTCTGCACCATGTAGTTCCTCTGAGCTCGCGTACACGTCACGTGACCATAAATGTCCACAGACTTCTCGTGCTTCATCCTCTCCAGCATGGCTTCGATCACAATGAAGCAGCCTGTCCGGCCCACACCAGCACTGACAAAGCACAGGGAGAAAACATGGTGGACACTATTGTTTATTGCATGTTGGGATCACTATTTGTTGTTGCCCTGATAACTACTCTTCCTGGGGGGCCCCTCCTCAGAAACAGGAGCTCAGCTGAGCTCAGCATGCATTTTAGCGACACTTGCTCTTAATGAAGAGCAAAGTGCTAATTGTGCTGCTCTGTTCTGCACTAACTGGAGCTTTTTACCACATTCTCACTTCACAGATTACTACAATAATACGGCTTGTATTACTTGCAAGGGGCAACTTGAATTAAGACATGAGGAGCATCTTCTTACACATAACCCCTCCCCCCGTTTTTGTAGCAGGTGGTTTATGTGACTTCCCCAGGACAGTTGATTATCAAGGATGAAACGTTTAGCGTCGCTCGTACACCTGCTGTACCGAGGTCATTACTTGGTGATGTACACACAGCGCTATGGTCAGAAAACACTGTTAAATTTGGCTTTGTCTAAAAAAAGTGGCACGAACGTCAATGCAAAGATGCAACTGGACACAACTTCCCCTCTGACAGAATGGATTGAGGTTACAACACATCTAAAGCAAAAATGGATGCTTAACTTGGAAAGCAGAGGGACAGAAGGGACAACTATTGTCTGTACATTCGTACACATTGGCTGTTTGACGGCAAATAAACAGACAGACAGACATAACTTAATTATTGTGAGGTAAATATTTGCTTTGCATACAGTCTGAACACACTTTTACACCACATTTGACTGTATACCGTTGGGCTGTCGCTGTTCAGTGAAGTTAGCAAAGACTTGCTCTAAGACAACATGTCCACTGTGCTTAAGCTGAGTCAAATTTAGCTAAACTTAAACTTGGTTTCTACATTTAACCGTAGTAAATACCAGTGCATTGCCTTCATTATGGCATGTGGTGCAACAACACTGACCTCACTCCTCCACAGAAGATGTGATGTGCAGGGAGGGAGCACTCTGCCTAGAGGAAACTGCACTGGGTTTGCAGGTCTTTGTCTTTCTTGTTCCTTTGATATGTTTGCTATAAAGCTTCACAGACCAGCGGCACTGGTAGACATGAGTCTGCTATGTACAAATAATAGCCTCCTCCTGGTTACATCCCTGATTCACCTCCGAGGAATAACAGCACCTTCTCTCCTCAAAAGCAAATTTGATCCAGATCCATTTGATCCAGTTATTATAGGTGAACTCACAGGGGTTTGTTGACTGGCACTGCTTGTGTCAAGACCGGTCATTACAAGATGCTACAGCCCTGTGACTTTTTTAGCTCATTAAAATGAACGAGGACGAGTCGTCTAATGCTGGTTAACTCACTTTGCTTGATTTTCCCATGGATGCTCAAAATGACCCGTGGGTGAACCCTGAACACGCACGATATAGATGCCTATGATTCACAAGTGTTGCACTCGGTTGTACGAAGTGATGAATGGATGGATGAGAGAGAGAGAGAGCAGGACCCTACCTACTTTCACAACTCAACACACATGGCCAGTCGCTACGTAAAGTCTTTGTCAAACACTTTGTGTGAAGCTTTCTTAAGCTGATGTGTTTACCTGCAGTGGACCACCATGGGCCCAGCATCTGGAGGATTACAGGCCTTGACTCTGCGTAGAAAGGCCAGTGTCGGGGTGGGATACTCAGGCACTCCATGGTCAGGCCAGGCCATAAACTGGAACTGTCGAACCTCTCTCTTCTCACTGGAGCCATTCTGTTAGAGCGCACACACACACACACACACACAGACGTTTGTCATTTCTAAGAAAGATATTTGGCAGTGAGAGAGACAGAAGCAGGAAGAGACAGTGAGACAGCAGTGGTGAGATAAAAATGCTATGATAGCGAGGAGTTTCTCTTCTCCCACAGGCTGCATAAGTTAATTTGCCGCTCAAGCCTTAGGCTAATCACCTGCATTGTTGTGAGCGCGAGGGACGTTTGCCACTGCTGCTTACAGTGAATCCACGGATTCATTTGTATTATATTAGTTAGAAAAGTCTCTCCACTCAGCAGGGTTCCACCTGCAGCCATGGAATCAATCCCCTGCCTCAGACGATGCTGATCATCAGCATGCTGAGAGGGCTCCATGGGAGAAGTTTCTTTATCTCTGGTCCAATTCCCCACATTTGGCCATTTTTCTAGACTTCTTAGCTCGCACACATGGCTCCACTCAAACTGCCCCACACACGGACTCTTTCACACAGGCTGTCTCTTTTGGGGACACTCCTCCTTTTAGAAAAGGTGGCCTGAGGTTCACAGATGTTAGCTGCAAACGTTCTCCACAGTGTCTCTGCTTTTGCTCTCAAATGGCCAGTGGAAACCCCTGTGCCACTGGAACACCTCCCTCTAGCTCCGATACACCCTGCAGCTATGGATTGTATTTTAATGAATCTGATCATTTTATGCAGGTCAATACTGCAGCATAAATGTAATTACAACTAAATCAAATGAACGCCTGCCTCGTCTGAAACACAGACCTAGCGGCACGGTCATAAACACTCTTGGATGCACCAAAACACAACATCCTAAAATTGCAGATACAAACATAGGCCACATGCCATCAACATTAAATATGGCTGTTTATAATGTAAGGGCATTTTGTGATGTTTTTATGGTGCACTGCCAACTCCTATAGAGCAACTGGTAACAAAACGCTGAAGTGACCTCAAACATCTCGGCACATGTTGCCAGAAACCAGATTGCATCCACCTCCTCTTCAGTTACCCGTCTCCTTAATGCTTTTGACAATAAGTTGGCTGCAGCCCTTGATGTCGCTGCACCACCTGCGATTAGAAAAAGGACTAAAAAAAGGAGCATTCTGTGGAAAAATATGAAGCCACTAAATGAAGCGGGACTCTCGGACAGCACAATTCAGAAACTGACTTAGATGTGAATAAAGAGATTTTATTTGTATAATAAAAAGATTTTATTTTCCTACCCTGATAAACTGTAACATAAGCGACCC
>JAVQJF010021609.1:0-34339 GCA_036023855.1 Gadopsis marmoratus
CACACACACACACACACACACACACACACACACACACACACACACACACACACACACACACACACACACACACCTCTGTCATGGTATTAGGAGAGCGAGCAGTAAACAGTGAAGCTGTAATCAATAAAGATGGAAGATGAAATAAAACGGTAACACTGGATTACACTGCTCCTGTGAAGTCAATTTGAATCCAGACTCCGCCGCTAACAATAAAAACTACTATATAAATATAGCAAATGCATTGAATGAAAATGTTAAGTTGGTTGACTTGAAGCCGGTCTCTTCCCAGAATGCCTCTGTGGCCTTGCTGCTACTCCCTGCGCTGGGCCGGGCTGTCAGTCCTCCTCACATCAGCAGGGTGAGGCGGGCCGAGCAAAGAGGTCGCGGCTGGACAATCTACTGTCTGAATGCTGCAGGCTGTGCAATGGAGGCGCCTACGATCGCATTCTTTTGCAGCAGCGATGGTTTCACTGCAGGTGAGGCGGTACAGGTGGCGCTGTACTGAAAGCTGGCATGATGAACGCACACTGATCAGTCCGTCCTTCATTAAAGCTGCGGGGGTTTTTCACGTCAACTTTCCTCTTCAGGCTCTTTGAGAGAGACGTTTCTGCATGCCTGGAAAACTATTCAAAATTGCCTTTCTTGAGCCTGAAATGAGATTGCATCCATCGTGTTTCCCCCTTCTTTGTTCTTGATGCAAACCTGGAAACAAATTGTAACTAACTCCAGTCTAGAAGGTGGCATCGATGCCCCAAACTGTTTGCCTTTAGACATGCTAGCGGCATGGCTGTGGATGGCACGGTTGGTTGGTCAGTCGCTCAGGTGGTACAGCAGGTCGTCCACTAATCACAGGTTCAGTCCCTGGCTCCTCCTAGGAAAGTGGGCATGATTCCTCACTCCGACTTGCTTAATCCTGATGGTTGGCCAGCACCTTGTTTGCTGCCATGAGTGTGTCTGTGTGAAAGAGAGGCTACAATTTTAACAACTACTGAATGGACCGCCATAACCTGACCTCCTGTGTTTTCCTCTAGTGCAAAAAATCAGGTTGATTTTTTGATTTTTTTCCCCTGGCTTTTACTGAAACATCTCAGCTGTTATACGGATTCCCTGCTGTACAGACAGAGCCGTGACCCCAAACTGTAGAGTTGAATGATGATTTTTAAACTTAACTTAAACCACCCACATGCTCCCATATCGCCACTGAGCCTCTGGTCCTCAGTCCTGGTTACCAGAGTTGTTTTTTAAAGTGTAACTGAACACCATCTGGAAATCTTGTGGTTGTCAAGTTAAGTTACAAGTCTTCATAAGCAACTTGAATGTAAGTTTCTTGTCTTTCAGGTCTTTGAATGTTTTGCTTTCAAAGCTGTTAACAATGTTTTCGCTCAGTTTTAACTTTGTGTCCTTTCAATGAACAGGCCTAATAGTTAAATATTCAAGCCACGTGGCTCTGCAAGATCTGGCTGTTGCTGTCTTGTCCTTGGATTTTATCAGGTCAAAAACTTGAGACATGAATGTTTTTGCACTAGTTTCAGGTCAAGTCAAGTCTTTAGGGAGTCAAATCTAAAGTAAGTCAAGTCTCACAGCAGCCAAATCTGTCTCAGCCGAGTCTGAAGTCGTCGTTTTTGTCTCACGGTTCATGTTTCTGACACGTCTTGTTTCCGAAAAAGTCAAGAGCAATTATCTAATCCGATTATATTTTCCATCATGTCAGATGAAATAGACGACATTTTAAAGCCGGACAGCCTATGAGACTGAATTACTTGTAAAAAAAAAAGACTAATACATTTTGTGCCATGTCAAGACTTCTCCCTCTCCCTCCGATGGCATAAACCTCCTCTCTTATCTCTTAGCTTGTCCAATCTGTTAATTATCCTGTTTCTAAGGCAACTTTTAAAAAAAAAACTCTTCAGACAAGCGATCCAACAGATAAGGCAGCTGAGGGATCAAAGATTGATTGGCGTGAAGCGCTGCTGCAGGGGCTGAATTAGAATTTGTCGCAGTGCCCAACCCCCCCCCCCATCGCTTTCACATCACAGCAGATCATGCGACACAGACACACTCACATCGAGAGGGAAATAACAGAACAAAACAAATAAAAATGGAGAAACAATCAAGTGAAGGAAGGAAAAGGAATAAGGAAAGGCGATCGTTTCCTTCACTCCCTCTCCCTGTGACATCGCCGATATGTTTCTTTAGAGGGATCATTCTGTATTTCTGTGGCAGTAACTTAGACAGCTGCGGTGCGTCCAGCAGGGCTATTAATCAGGAAACGCCGCCCCTGTTGGCTTCACTGAGTCAGGATTGAGTCTCCTGGAGGGGATCAATTGAATCAGCTGTGACTCACAAGGTCTCACATTGCAGTGATGAGGGAGCCTGACTTGTGGATTTAGAGGGGGGGCAGCGACAACTCCTGTGGGGATAGCCGAGAGAATTGGGGCTTTGCAAAGAGATTTGAAGTCGCTCTGAAGATTTTCATCCCGCTGGATTTTGAAATGTGCTCTGTTAGGCTCTCATATTGATCTGAAAAGGAGAAGAGAGGGACAATGGCGTTTTGGCAATGGCAGGGAACAAGGAATCCCAGGAAGCAGGAAATGGGGGGGAAGATGATGAGTCAGGTGTGTTCCTGTAGTGGCTGGGCTGGGCTGGCCTGGCCTGGCCTGGCCTGGGCTGGGCTGGTTTATCGGGCATAGAGAGATGACAAGGAGTCGCACTGTGGAAATCAAAGCAGCTCAATGTCAAGATGTCTTAGTTGATTTCTTATTTTAATCTGTGGAAAGTCCCCCAAATTCCATGACAGGAGCATAATTGGCAAATAAATTACAATCAAGATGTGGACACCAGGTTAGTTAATTTGTCTCATTTTAACAAAACAAGCAATTTTAGACATCAACTCTAAATCTATGTTGCATTAGCATTGTGTAAAGGAAACATAATGGTACACAGATGTTATGTGTGGTTATTTCTTCAGCCTATCAGAATGTTTATATTGATTCTAAACAACATTAACTGCCAATATCTGCAATAACAGCTCCTACACCATTGTTGAGGTTAAAGTTAGGATTTTATGACCACTTGGTTCAGATTAAAGAAGCACGTCCATCCACAACTCTGACCTCCACACCCTTCGCTTTTTGCTGCACGGTGTTTGTGTGACCCAGCATTTCCAACATTGTCGCTGGATGGATTCAGTGTTTTGTCATTAAATGGAAATATAAAAATAATTATTCACCATCACCTTGCCCACCGGCCTGCAATTAACCTAAGCTCGACCCGGCGTCAGCGGCCGCAGCTCGACCGAGTGCCAAAAAAATGATCTCAACAGCCGCGTGGTGATGAGCGAGGCAGGAGGGCTGATTATTGATCTTGTGCGGGTTGTGATGGCAAAAATCATTCAGGCCATCCAGCCAGGGTGGACACCGCCTGGGGGAAAACATCCATCGATCTCCATCAGTAACTGCACCGACACAACCGTGTTTTCAAGAAAATATTATCTCTGAATTGCAGCTTCTCACACAGAAACACTTAAACAACCATCCTTTTACGGAACGTTCTTCAGCCATTTAAGTTGTACTTTCTTATCACAAGTGACGAAAAGCAGTGCAGTAAGAATACTTAAACAATCAGACGACAATTGGATTTTTATTGGAAACGGGCTGAACAGGTTTCCACCACGTTTCCCTGACACGTGGTCAACGTCAATTTTCCGAGCAGCGGCAGAGGTGAAGGCATGATCTTTATAATCCTGTCCCGCCCTGGCACCAGTGGCTTCTGTCAGCCAGAGTTATGGTCCAGGTTTATGGGGGTATCCCTGCGCCTTGGCCGGGCCCCCAGCTCCCTCCCCTCCTCTCGCCTGTATGCCTTAGATTGGCCTGTGTCTTTATGAGCTGTCTCTGCCCTGTCTACCTCCCTTAATCTCACAGCAGCTATTAGCAACGACAACTCCGGCTCCAGCCTTGCATGGCAACACTGCCATCTAATCCTGCTGCTGTTTGGAGGGATGAGGCTGACTGCTGACGCAGAGGGATGGAGAGTCACTGTGTCTTCTGGAAAGGAAGAAATTTGTTTTTTTCCCTTTTTGTTCTTTAATGGAAAACACATTTTGGATGTGCACTTAGTGCTATTAATGTTCTGTGTTCTGTAATGTGCAGTTGCTGTCTAGACGTGAACCTCAAACCCCTGCATCTGAGTTTTTGAATTATACGGTATGAGCATACATTTCAATGATTTAAATTGGCTTCTTTGCTATTCTTAACGCAGGACAAATGATAACGGCAGTCTGTACAAACTCTCCTTTTGCTGCAAGTTTCTGCAGAAGGAACTTAAATCTTAGCCTTGAAATGTCAAAACAGTTACAGCACACATACATGTGTTTTTGGCTGAATTTGGAGCTCTCTATGCATCTGGTCAGTGTGTGTGTATGTGTGTCTGTGTGCGCATTTATTGCATAGCGGGATGCGGAAAATGCCACCTAATCGGATTATTGTACAAAAGCACGCTGGTGGAAACAAAGCTTGGTAATAAGCAGGATTTCTGCAGAACTCAATGGTCTATTAAATATCCTTGTCAGCCTGTCTGTTGTATCTCTGCATGCCATCCAGAGATAGCTCAAAGC
Organism: Gadopsis marmoratus; assembly: GCA_036023855.1. NCBI lineage: Eukaryota > Metazoa > Chordata > Actinopteri > Centrarchiformes > Percichthyidae > Gadopsis > Gadopsis marmoratus. The sequence goes on from JAVQJF010021609.1 coordinate 4,613, forward strand.
AAATGGCACAAGATGGTTAGTTAACAAGCCAAAAAGTGTGTTTAATTTCTTTTAGGGCTTCGACTAACAATTATTTTCACTGTTAATTAATCTATTACTTTTTGTCGATTAATGGTTTTAATTCAAGATTCGAGAGAGTTTTATTTTTATTGTCTCTGTCAGTCAAGTCAAGTCAAAACACAAAAAATACTCTACATGCGTGTTTGGTGAGTGTTCGCCCTCGTTTCATTTCTTATTTCAGCATTATTGTCTAAGTGCTGCACTCTGTGCTGCCGAATTGCTGAAGATGTTCTCGTCTCATTTGCATGGGTTTTCTGAAGCCGCAGCGAGTTGACCTCTCAGGGCCACCGTTGTTGAGACATCATCAAAATACTATTATAAGCAGGAGGGGAGAGCCAAATTTACATTTTGGAATTCAACAAAAAATAAATAAATGAATGAAAGTCATTCAGAAGAGAAAAGAAAAAAATATTGTTGGGATAAACATCACATCTTTTCATAAATATTATGAAAAATATGTCAATAAAATTAGCTGTGGAAGTCTGGAATGATGTTAATATACAACACTTGGTCTTGCAGTTGTGCATGAATACAGGATATGTTAGAAGAAGATGACCTCAGGTTCAGGCAATGATGATTTGAGCAGGTCTGCTAACTTGCTATAGTGCTTTCTCGTCAGCCAAATGTATAAAAAAAAACATCATCTGGGAATCATAAGTTCCCAGAAACCAAGGTGACCTCTTCAGATTGCTTATTTTGCCCGACCAACAGTCCAAAATTCAACAATATTAAATTTACAATTATATAAATATGATAAAAGCAGCATATTTGAGGATCTGGCTAATCTTTGGCATTTTTTGCTTAATAACAGACTAGACAATAATCATTACATTTCCAATTTGCTTGTCAATTAATTATCCAGTTGTTTCACCACTAATTGATTCTCCAAGTTTAATTGGAGCAGGGTGAATCAACAGATATGGGCCATTGTTTGTGACTTTTAACTGCTCTCTGTGTGTCTCTTGATGCCAGTATGGGGCCACTGGGAAATACAGGGAGCCAATCTTAATCAGCGGGCTCCCCAGAACAAGACCCGATGTGTTTCATTTGCTCTCTCCTGAAAAATTAAAGATCAGCAGGATGTCATTGCGAGGCACTGAGGTTTCAGGCCCATCTCGTTCTCTTCCCACGGGTGTAGCACACATACCGCACTCATTCCTATGGGTTTGTTATCACACTCTGTTATTCCTCTCCTGTCACCCCACCTGGTAATTATTCATGATTAATAACCACCTGCATAGGCTTAATTTTGGCCTTGACATTTCATTAGCTAATATCAGACGCCTTCATTAGTTTTCTGGAATTACAACTCAGGATATTAAGTTGGATGACATTAACTTTCCCACTGAAATTTATCTGATGAACCTTGTAAATTGTAAATCATGTCATATTTCACCTACTGGAAGTGTAATTTCAGGTACAGGTTTCATTGCTTTAGTACATATTAGGTCTCTGTGGTGTGATTTTCTTTTCTGATACCATGCATAAAAAAGTCTGGGTATGTCAGTGTATCTGCAGAGGGCTCATTTTATGTTAATTATCTGGACCCCAGATGATGCTGAGGAGCCCTGATGAGGAGGAGCCACGCAGAAAGACAGATTTAGAATAAATCCTCTTTGCTCTCTAAAGAAGAGAAGAAAATCTACTACTGCATCTCCCGGTTTGTCTTTGACACTAAATTCAACTCCAACTTTTAGGGTGTTCGGCCCTTTGGCTGACGTATGCAGCATCTGATGAGAGGATTGGCACCTCTGCATCAGGAAAACATGTGGCGTCTAGTTGCATAACTAAAAACGGAATCTCAGTCTTCATTACTAGTGACGACTGATTCATCAGTGGAAACAACATCTAAAGTTCTGTTTGAGTTTGTTCCATTTTTTTGGCCATTTAGCGGCACCCTTGGCATATTATAACCTTTTTACGTTGGAATGGTGAACATGTCAGCAATAAGGCTAGTAGACACAGGTCAACATTACTGCATCATTCAGTCAGACCTTTTCGCCAGACAGGCTAAAACGAAGGCAGCGCTTTTCAAGTGAGCCGAGTGTAACTGCACTCCTCTGTGCTGGATAGTCAGCCTCTCTCTCCCCCTGTCCTCTGTTCGGTAAGCAACAGTCAATATCAACCATTCCAGCTGAGCAGATATCGTCATTGGTGTGGGTATCGGATCAATCGGCTCTTTTACAAGTCCCGCGGAGCTTCCGCTACAGCCAAGCCGATTGTGCCGCGTGCTTCCTTTCATGCACACAACAAATCCTGTCTGAGCGCTCGAAAGGAGGCGGGGAAGGAAGCGTGCCTCTGATTAAAGTAAGCTCCCTCTGAGTGGTGACCCAGGCTGACCGTGGTAGCACTCCAGATCTGCTGATGAGGACTCTTCGGTGAGGCAGGCAGTCTTCCGCTCTCTCTCTGGGCCCGACATGGGGGTTTTCTGTCGGAGGCGTAGCTCCTCCGTCTAGAAACATTTTCCCCATCAAGTGCCGGCCTCTAATTCACCTGGCAGCTCACTCAGCATTATATAAGACGTCCCAGTGTTTTTACTGTAAAAGTGAAAGCCATAAAGCAGCGTGCCGGGGGCGCTTATGAATCAAGGATCAGCAGAACTTGTGAGACTTAAAGGACGCTAATAGTGAGGAAGATCAATCAACAGATTCTGTGCATGAACTCAAGACATCTGTTTAACCACAATGGTTGCACAGGAAGGCTGAGAGAGAGAGAGAAAACCCAAAATATTTCTTTTAATTAGCAAATGAATTAATACATGATTCCAGATTGTCCTTGTCCTGTAATGTAATAACACGCATCAGTAACTGCCAAATAACTTGCACAGACTAATTTAGATTTGGCATTGAGGGACCATACTCAGTTTTGAGAAAGTTTAGAAATTCCCTCGTGCAGTTTTAAAAACTTTGATGGAGCTCCAAGGTTAAAATACTTGCCATGCTTTTAATTTCGCCGCGCTTGGAACGGATTGTGGTCCCTGTGGCCTCTAACCTGAAACTTAAGAGGATATTTAGGAAAGTATAGTATGTTACAGGATCTGGACCTGTCACTTAGCTTACAGGCAAACAAGCCAAAACAGTCAGAGCTGATTAGAGGACGACTTCTTGAATTACTGTTGGAGGAAACCCAAGAAACAGATGGAGCTGTGCAGCAACTCATGACGTAATGTATAATGTAGACTAATGATGTTACAAGTAAGCGATGATACATGACCGGGTGTCGTGACATTGGAAAATAACAAAGTGGCAAAGTGAGGGTAAAGGACGCCATGATGTGAAACAGTTCTACTGTTGCTATGGTTACCTTTAGTTTAATATATACATTGTACACTGATATATCAGTAATTAAACTACTGACTAGAACTACTGTATATGCGGTGTCCTGCCAGCCAATCAGAAATGACCATTTTCAGTAGCTTTTTCAGACTTGAGTTATTCGATTCTCCTTCTTCTCCGAAGTGACACTCGCAGCTTGAGTGGGTTTCAAGTCGCACTTTGCCGCAGTGATGTACAGATGTACTTCAGGGTGTGTCAGTTCAGTGTGACATCACTGCTGGGTGTGGTCACAGGCGCAGCAGAGCACAGGTCTGACCACACCCATAAAAAGTCAGGGTTAGAAGTTAAACAGGCTTGAAACTTCCAACCAGAGAGCAGAGCAAAACACTGCTTTTCAGCTTGGTGTCAATTTACTCTTTAATGTAGTAATGAGCTACATTCGCAGCTACATCGATGCATAAAGGCAGAGCCAAACCCGGTTCTGTGTGAATTTGTCTACATTTGACGAAACAATCTCACCTCAAGGTCCATTTATTAGCTGTTCTGGAGCTTTCGATCATATTTCGGCTGTCATGGAATTGTAAATGGTCAAACTTCCATTTCTTTCTCCATGGCACTTTATTTCACTTAAACAGTGAGGTTATTTTTTTTAAATTTAGCGACTGCCAGTCCAAAGTAGTCAACTTTCATTCATTAATGAACAAGTAAAAGTATTAAATTATATCGAAGCCGAGCTGATCAACATTAAATTGCATCATGTTTTGTATCATATTGTGGTTCATACTTTGCACATTGTACTTTTTACTACTATTTATTTGACAGCTATAGTTACTAATTGTTGCTTTGCAGATTAAGTTCATTCAGTTCACTATACACAAAACCTGTGATCAGTTTACCAAACCATAATACATTAAAGTAACCAGCAGTATATAAAGTTAACATCTTGTAGTACATTTAGGCAATAATTCTTGTGTACTTTTACCGTAGTACATTTTTACACACTGGGGACGTAGCGAATAAACGACACAAAAAGGCAAAATACTCGAAAGCGAATATTTACTTTACTACATCCAAAAGTAATCTAGTGTACTCACACTACCCTGCATCCGGCAGTAGAGGGGGGGACCCCCCCGCTTCCGGTGTGTAAAGGCCTAAAGTGAGTATATTTTTCTATATAGTATTTCTACTTTTACTTTTAAGTAAAGCATCTGAGTGTTTCTTCAACCACTGTGTAATGAACATTTTGAAAGGGATCATATAAACATTCCCAGTACATTTGTCATGAAGCATCCTAGCGTATATGGAGGATTATGAGAAGCTATTTCCATGCTGTTGACCTGCATTTGACCTGCACCTCACTGGCTTTCCGTACACATTCCCTGATATCATAATGTTCACCACATGTCTGCCATGTGTTGTCTATTTACTGCTTGTGTACAGTGGCTCTTGTAAAACCACGTCGTATTTGCTGTGCGCTGTCGGTGTGGGGATATGATGTTGCCATTTTCATCTGCTCTTATCTGTTTGGACAGGAAGGCGCTCAGATCACAGGTGGGAGATAGCAAAGGCTTTCTAAGGAAGGGATCCCGGTCTGTGATCAGACACTTCTTTGGCAAGCTGAACACAGTGTGATGACGCAGCGGGAGCGGCGTCATGCTGGAGTCCAGCCGATTTTATTATCTGTAGGTTTAAAAAGGTGCAGATGTAGATCAAAATCTCTGCTGGTCATTTGGAAACTCCTGTTCATATTTGATTAGAAGCTGTGGTTTGTGACAAGCACACCTCCAACACGTCATCAAGGTAAACAACTTTACCTTCGTGTGCTGTGCAGTGGGAAAAAAAACTTGACGCAATCCTACTGTGGATAAAACCCTTATTGGACCAGGTTTCAATTTAAACTGGATTTGTTGGGATTAACTAAGGTGGTTTGGCCTGTCCACATCTAACCTAAAGTATTTGTACTCAGGAACTTGGCAAGCACATTTTGGTAATTGATAGAAAAGCTTAACACAGGGATGCACTTGTGCGCTATATCAGCCCACTATAACCCAGCAGCAAAGAAATGACTTCCGTATGGTTTGGAGGGATTATATATTATTTGACAGTTTCAGAGGTTATAAATCCTACAGTGAAACTTTCTGCACTCTGCCTAAAGGAGCTGCCAGTTTACTTTAAATAATTCTATTTAAATTGGCTTCAATACCGAATAAATTGCTGTTTCAGGGGATTTGCTACTTTCTCGTAACTAAAGATTAGGTGGGAAACCGAATCCTTTTCATTTTTAGTCACACTAAGTGCTGTCAGTTGCCAGTCAGTGGGTCCATCTGTCCGAATGGATCTTCTGAACAAATATTCCATGGATTTACATTAAATTCAGCACAGACATTGATGGTCCTAAAAAAAGATGAAGTCTAATGATTTTGGTGATTCCCTGACAATTTACCTAGCGCTACCTAGTGGACAAATATTTCCAATTGTCATTATGCATTCACGCACCTACATGCATTAGGCTACATCCCCTCATCCTGACACACACAAGGAAACATGCCAACATATACACGTATAAGCACATATATACATAGTGTTATCGTGGGCTGCCATAGTGCAGAAGGGACAAAGCTCCTGCGTCCACTGCCAAAAGGCAGAATTGTGAAGAACGGATCGAGAGGTTGATGGGTATCGTCTGCTTTGTGTGTGATGGCTCTGTCAGTTTTTCTGTCCCTCGGATGCGGAAAGAATTTCATCACATCATTAGTAAATATAGTTCAAAACAAAGCTTGTGGGACCTGAATGCATTCTAGTTTGCCCTCCTCCGACATGCTTGCTCTTTATTTGAACTTAGAAAAAATATCTGCTTCAAAAGCCCCTGTCAGAGTGGCACCTCCGATGGGTTCATTATTGCTCTGGAAGTTTTTCTGCCGCGATGAAGCCAGAATGATTATATTCCACATCACCCGTGCTTAATGATACACTCCACAAGTATTTCTCCCTTATACCCACTGTGTTATATTCATACGTACTATTCGTTAAGTGCGGCAGTCATGAAAAGTGTAGAAAATATTTTACTTGTCATTCTTCATATCACAGCAGCTCAGAATGAGCCTTCCAGTCTGCAGGGAGGACGTTCAGCTGGCTCGGTACGTAACAGCATGGAGATTTTTCTCACTTTACTCCCTGACTGAGGAGAGGAGCTATTTAATTACTCTGGTGCATGCTAACCTGGATTGATTTGACTTTAACCTTATAAATGTATGTGGTATTGTGTGACTCTTCACCAGAGAGAAGTCTTGACTATCGTCTGACATCAATATGAGATTTTCTTAAAACTGATGAATGATGCATCTCACCGCTGCACTGTGGCCAAGAAAATCAGGTGAATGATGCAACTCACAACCTTTTTGCTTTTTAACTATATTCTGGTAGTGTAGCGATATAGTTAAAGGCAGGGACTGTGGGAAGAGGGGTTAGTAACGTACACCAAAAGTCTCAGATTCAAACCTTCAGACTAAAGCTGAAGAAACTATTTTTATGATCAAGAAATCGTCATCTTTAAAGCACAAAAGCCAAACACTCTATTTTGCTGCCTCTCTTTGTCTTTATATATATATATATATATATACATATCATAGTAAATTGAATATGTTTGGACTTTTGGGCTGTTGGTCAGACAAAACAAGCGATTTGATGACATCGACTATGGCTTCGGATAATTGTTTTGTTAATTTTCCACTATTTTCTGACGTATTTTAGGCCAGACATGACCCTACAAAATGATTAACTCTAAGTCAAAACAAGTTGACATTTCCGGTTCGCCGGACTGCACCATTTTTCTTTGTTGCTCGCAGATCAGGTCAGCTGGGGCTGCAGCGGCGTCGCTAAAAGACTGATCAGCAGACAGGCCTGTCAGTCAAGTCTGACCAACCTTACTTGCCGTTTTTGCGCGCACACAGTTTTCATGAATGATTATTAGATAATTTGGTGAACATTTGGGTTTGTTTACAACCTCTCCAATCGTGTTGCCACATTTACAGATTTTAGATCTGTAAAAAGTGATTGCCAAAATTGAACATGATGCCCAAGTTGTGATGCATTGGCAATTATCCTCAAATAAATAATCTGAAAGATAGAAGGTTTGACATCCTTATTGTATCATTTCCTGATTTTCTCACACTGCTAGAATAAATTACTCCAGATGCTGCTTTTACTTTGTTTTCGGAGATATAAGCAGTCATATCAGGAAGTCGGGCACGTCAACAGAAGGCTTGCAAAGGCAAAATCAGGCACGAAGCTTACTGTGTGGATCAATAAAACAGATTTCAGGTACTGTTCCTGAACACAATGAGCCTCACACCTGTAACCTGATAGCACCTGCAAGATAAATACAAAGAGCCTGCTGCGAAAATGTCCTCGTGAGAGTTGCAATGAAGAAACAATGGGTTATTTTTTTATTCTTAAGGAACGCACACGAACATACAGCAGACCTCCAGGGTCTTTTATTCATTAGGGCTTAGACTGCCGTAAACCAGCACGCCAACAAATTGGATTACCGCAGAACATAAGGGAGTTAAAACACATTCTGTGGAAAATTGATCAGGATGAAATGAGATACTTGAAAGAGCACCAACACCAAACCCCTGCCGCCGCGCTTCTTTCATCTCCATAATTCACAGCCTGGAGGAAAAGATCTGTATCTGGAAAAATAATATCTTCGCCTGACTGTTTGATATCTCTACTGTGGGGACAGATTTACAAGATACACCGTGGTTCACACTTGTGGACGGGTTCACATAAAAAAAAAAAGAAAAACACCTTTTGTCACTGTAAATGCTGTTGAGAATAGCCTGAACACAGCCAGGGGTGTCTTCTTCTTCTCCTCCTCCTCCTCCTCCTCCTCCAGACTGATTAATGGCCGCCTCTGAAAACACAGACCCCAAAACACAATGACCGAGGTTATTTGAGGGATTTGTTCTATTTTGGCCAGCTGTGGTGCATTTCTAGCTGCTCTCTCGCTCCATTGTGTGTGTTTCTGCAGAGAGAGTGGGTGTTATGCCTCCACCCATCCGGGGTATGTAGGGGCAGATCAGTAATAGCAGTGGATTTAGGACAGAAGTGTTCTGGAGCAAAGACATAAAACCTTCCAAGTGAAATATTTATACTCCATGCACCAGGAAAGGTAATGGTGTCACACCATTTGTTTTCATTTTCTGCTCGGAATTTCCAGCCAAGTAGCAATGTGTGTACATCATTTAGAAACTACACCCTGTACCTGAAGTTCAGGGACGTTTGTGTCACATCTGAAACACGGCAGGGCCACGTCGCGCAGCAGGTGGTGGGGAAATACTTCAACACCTTATGCAAATTAACACAAATAAAGAAGGAGGTCTTACTTGGTCACGTTTGAGAAAACAGAGAATTTGTTCTGCGTACAGAGATCGAGAGGATTGGCGCCTCATTATCGGAGCTGCCTGTCTGCAGCTTTCCGCGCCAATTCGGGGGAATTGACTGTGTGTTTTTGTGAATAATGAGGTGAGACACTGGCAGTAAATTCATCTCGCGAGCAGCCTACAGCAACTTTAATGGAGCTTTTTGTTTCTCGCGGAGGCTCTCTGACCTCAATAAGAAAAACAACTCTAAAAGTAAGTAGGGTCTGTGTTTCTTTGAGTGGGTGAGAGTTACTATTTTTTTTTTTCTTCAAAACATTGAACTTACATCATTTATGCATTCATTTACTTTCTTTAGCTACACTTACATTAAATCCATGTACAGCTGCAACTAAAGATTAGTTTCAGCATTAACCAGCCGATTATCTTTGAATCGTTTGGTCTATAAAATTTCAGAAAAATTGTGAAATGTTCCCATCACAATTTCCTAAAGTGCACGGTGACGCCCTCAAATCGCTGGATTGTCCAACCAACAATCCAAACCCCAAAGACATTTAATGTATAGTGATATAAAACAAAGGAAACCAGACAATTCTCACTTTTAAGAAGCTGAAACCAGATCAATTTTGGCACTTTTGTTTTTGCTTAAAAGACACAGTCAAAACCCCAAAGATATTGTTTTTATTATAACAAGACAAAAAAAAGGTAGCATATCTTTACAATAGTGAAACTGGAACAAGGTACTTTTACTTGGAAAACAACATAAACATCAGCTTTTTTTCCCCCCATCCATGAAGTCTGTGTAAAGTTAATCCATTATTGCATTGTTGACCCAGTGACTTTTAGCGTGCACAGTGTTCACAGGACCTGTAGACGTCATAGTTACAGCTGCAACTTTACGAACAGAATAATATGTAGGGGAAAAAAACACATTAGGTCGCTTCAGACCTCTTTCCCAATCATCCCCCTTCTCCCTCTCTGTAAGCCACATCCTTGGCTCCTAGGCTGTATATTTATGGATCCTCTATGTATATCCTAGGCTAACCCAGTGGGTGAGGTCATGCGTGAGACGCCAGAGCAGCCTTCCTGTCCACTGCTGCGGCTGGAGGTTTGACTTGTGCCAGTCGCATTTGGCCCGCCAAAGTGCTCCGAGTGCAAAAACGGCGCAAAAGGAACGGCTGCGCCCTGAGAGGAGAGCTGCTGTACATGGACGGCTGGTCCTCCAGCTGACCCAGCTCCTTAATTGGATGCCGTTACATAAGCCGGACTCCCAGTGCGCTTGAAGAAAAACAGTGAGTGTGCATGCAAGGATGTCCTTGCGTGTATATATGGAGTCGTGTAAAATTGAGGTTTCAACTAAACATTTCCCGCACCAACTGATGAACACACAAAGCCACACAAAAGCTTTACTATGTTATTTTCAAGCGTCGAGCCGGATTGCATCTCACTTTTAATTAGTAGCAGCGATTCCCCCAGCGGGCAGTGGATGCAGTCCTCGCCAGCAGCATGGTGCTGCACTCTCGTTTTCAGTATTTCAGAAGACTGTGAAGATATACTCACAATGAATCCTTAAGTTGCACCGCTCTATAGTTTTAATGTTGTCTCCGAGCTCAGTTCATTAGTTTCATCGGGATGCGCCAGCCTTGCAGCTACAGTCTGCACAGGGCACAGTGCTCCCCCCCCCCCATCATCTAATAAGAAGCCATCAGGAGAGTCATCACAGGGCTAATTTTAGTATGATGTATGTGTGTTTTGTGGGCTGGAAAGTGCCTGGTGTTCAGCATAAACCAGTTTGAGAAGTCTATAGTTAAATCTGTTCAGCTTGACTATGCTGCTTCTATTGAACATTCCAATAATAATTCATGTGTGCAAATATCCCTAAAATACAGTCTGTGTTCCAAATCCACACGACATCCTAATTCTAAGCAGGTTTCGAGTCTGTGGTGTGCTGGAAAAGCGACAAAATTAAGTATCCTTGAACCAGGCAGCATGTGTACTAAATACAGTCAGTTGGCCACATTGCCCCACAACATGAGCTGCAGCACACAAGTATTGATTCCTAAAGTTGCAATAACCTTTGGCCTGTCACGTGACGTTTTTTGCAGTAAAAGAGTTTACATGCGGGTGCTGGTGGGCAGGAAGACAGGCGACGGATAAGGCCAAGTCGAGGAACATCCACAGGGGAAAAACAGGAACACGCAAACTAAACACAGGGTGAGCAGTGGCACAAACGGTGACGTAAGCAGGATGAAGCAAGAAAGGAACCGGTACATATAGAAAAGGGGCTAACGAAGGAATCAGGGGCAGGTGAGCACTAGAACACAGGTGAACCTCATCAAAACTGGTGGGAAAAGAACAGAGACAGGAAGTAAATCATAACACAGTGAACAGAATAGTAACAACTGCTATCTTTGCCACTGTGACCATGTTAGCATGCTGACGGTAGCTTTTAGCTCTTTGTCTTGTTGTCTGATTTGTGGTGTATAAGTTAATCTACACCAAATATTAAGCACTTCATCAAGTATTAACTTTTTTATTTTTCACAGTACAAAGAGAATTCAAACAATGACGACTATGAGCCGGAAAGGACAATATTCCGGCAGTATTTTCTACAAATATAGATTGCTGTTATTTACTTGCTATTATTTGCCCTTGAACTAGCAGACTTTGAAAATGAAAGAAAAGCCTTGAAAAGTTTTGGCAAAGCTGCTGCCATATTGCAGGTGTTGGGGGGGGATAAGAGGCTTTTTAGGCTTTATGCCTTTGTGACTAAATAGTGTTTTTGAAGGGGCACCGAGGGACGGTGGTGGAGATAAGTGCTTAGTGTTAAGTGTGTATTATTCCCTCAGCTTGTTACTTGAGGATGCTTTAGGAGGAGTTTACAACGCCACCCATGCAACATATTAAATCGGTTGAAGTCGTCTCGGCTCGCTGTGAAGTCTGTTGTGTGATGATGAAAGTCTGCAGAGTCTGTTGGCGTCATGAATAAATAACAATAAAGGATGAAGTAGCCTGAAGGATTATAAAGTATAGATAGAGGCTGGGTTTAAAAAAGGTAACAGATCGCTTTGATATGTGAAATTATTATCGCAGAAGGCAAGCATGTGCTTACAATTCCTGGCTCTGGTCCAACATGTGGAGGGCAGGGAAGCCTCCTGGACCACTTCACACGGTCACGACCCCGCAGACAGAAAGGAGAAAACTTAATTTTCCTGGTTTCAAAGGAAGCAGTGAATATTGCAATAAAAGGATCAGGAAAAATGTCCAAATGAGGCACGGATTTTGAGACCGAACAGCAAATGACAACAAACGTGATCAAGCACTGCGGGAACATCCCTTTAGAGTCAAAGAGAAAGCAAGGCCTTGGAAGTGAAGGATATTCTGGCACTGCAGTGAAAGAGATTATCCCCGGCTGTTCCTTTCGGCTCGCCTAAACGGTCCCGATTTACTTTCAAATCAAATCATTCCCTTTGCAGCCTGATTGGCGTACACCTACAGCAGGAAAAGTGTCAGCACAACAGTCCGGGTTTATCAAGTTGCAGCATTAAAGGCCAATTGTACATTGCAGGCTGACTCGAGCCCTGCCTTTTAGCCCGGAGAATTCAGTAATAGAAAGCGCAAAGCTCTGCCAGGCTCATTTATTAGAGCTGTACTTCTTGTGGAATTGCGGTGAACGAAATAGGTCATCAGTGCTTCATGCTTGGTAAACTCTTTTCATCTTGCGGCTCCCAAAAAGAAGTGGGATAGAGCAATAATGGAAAGCTGTACGTACAGTGCTACCGAGGTGGCAGCCAAAAGGGCACCTTTATTAATGACACAAAAAAAATGAACCGCTTCCTTGATGAGCTCGAATGAGGGACAGAGGCCTCTCAAACAATCCACACAGATTAAAAAAGGGCTTTTCCACATTTGTTTATTTGATCAATCTATTTATAATTCTAATCATTTAGAAAATGTTAGAGAAATACATACACTGCATAAAGCACTCAATACACGACACAGCGTAAGAAACACCTCCAAGACAAATTAGTCAATAAATGAAAAATGACACGTAATAGAGCTGTGGTGTATTGAATTTTAAAGTCATTAGGCAAACACATATTCCAAGAACAAAACCCAGCAAACAAAGAGAGAGTAGCCTACATAACATACACACAACATAATTATGGGCAAAGAGGTATTTTATTGAGGATAACTGTAGATACAAATATATCTCAGTAAACAGTAACAGTACGCTAGCCCGAAGGTAGCACAGCCAGTTAGCTAACTATTCCTCAGACGGAGTCAGGCTAGCTGTTTGTGCTAAGCTAACCGGCGGTGCTAGCTCTAGCCTCATATTTAGCATAGAGGCATGAGAGCGGGATCAATCCAACTCTCCCAAATGTACTTATCAAGCTAGTAAAGCAGGAAAACTGTCATAAACAGTATGTGCAAATATTTGTACTGCGAAACTCTGAAGCTTGTGTTGTATCATTTTGTTATGTCTGTCGACTGAACAAATGTTTTTTTTTTTTCTTTTGGTCTCTTAGTCCACTTCTTCGTGACTTTCATGAGAAGCAAACTGACTTGAGGGTAATTAGGAGCAGAATAACAGCGTCAGGGACAGATGTTATTTGTTGCTCATGCCGTACCTGCTTCTGCTAAAGAATATAAATATTAATAGCAGTCATTATTTCCAAATTTAGTGACTGAGTATGGTCATTATTATTATTTTTTTTAAATCTTGGCAGTCTGGGGCATGCTGGGTAATTAATGGGAATGCACTGCCGGTCATACACGAGATGAATGCATCTAACGGAGACAAGACGTGTTTATTATAACAGCTCCCTCTTCATGTTCATATGCTAATCAAGCCGGGTAATGCAGCAGGCGTTACAATCTTCCTGCTTTATCTGGAAAGAGCCATGAAATCAATCTTTGAGCACATTGGCTGGCTACAGGTCGTGATTGAAAATCTTGTTCAGAACAATTGAAACCTACTTCATGTTGAGAAAGCCAACAGAGGGCGGTGGGAGATGCTTTTGCCTGTGAAGCTTATCACTGTGAGGGGTTCTGTTTAAACCCCCCCCTCCCGCCGGGCAGCAGGGAAGATAATGCAACAGGACTAATAATCACAACAGAATACAATAGCAGTGTAGCGGGATTGAAATCGCCGCCTATTGGTGTCATGTTAGATGTATTAAAATGCAGCGCGTCTCGTTTGCCAGGGGTTGTTGTTAAAAGCAATTCCATTCTCTGCAATGGCGGCGTGATTCCCCACAGAGATCCTGAGTGACTTTGGGTCATTCAGTTAACTGCATGTGTCAGTTACACAATAACAGCTGGCTTTGTGATGAAACTGCCCGTTTCACTCCTCTGACTTTCATGAATTTTCCCCTTTGCTTTCCTCAGTGTGCTTTCTCCCATATATATCTATATATACACACTGTATAGCTCAACAGCACCACACACTGCGGCTCTAAAACAATCATACAGTTCATTCAGCGCCTCTCCACATCAGTTTCCACTAAAACTGAACATTATAACCTTGATAACGGGAGGGTTTATAGCAGCAATGTTGTATTAGACTGTGTTAGTTTTAGCTATAGGTGTAACCTAATAACCTGGCAACTGAGTGTATATCGGAATATATCGAAAAATGTATTTCAACCACATGACTCAGTCCTATATAACCACGAGTTTGTCCGTCATCGTGTTTCCTGTTTGCGTCTCATTTATATCTCCTGGTAGAAGAAAAACAACTTGACACACTTCTTCTCTCCCTCTTGGCTACACAGTAGGTGTGGGTAGTGAAGTGGTCCCCACGTTGGCCCACGATGCTTCACTGCACTTCTGCAGAGCCAGGTAACTAGGCAACAGCCCTGCCGGTCGACGGAGGTGGGTTTGCAGAGGACGCTGCAGGGAGACTGTGACTTTTGAGATCCTCCTATTGCGTCACTCTCATGCCACGTGACGCCCGCCGCGTGGAAGACGAAGAAGGGCTTTTGCTTTTGCAGGGTCAGAAAGCCACATTTTCATTTTTTCATTTTTTTTTTTCTCTTTTGAAGAAGGAATATCCTCCCTCTGCAGCATGTAAGGAGAAGCGTACTGGCAGACTGAGGCTTGTCGTTTTCTTGGCTGCCCCAAACTCCCACCTGGACTCCCGCAGAGCCGGGCCGCATGCCATATGGTGCGGGACACGGTTGAGAAAGAAGCGTGCTGAGGGGGTTTCTGCCTTGAAGTGGGTCACTAAGATTGCTGGCTTGTGAGCAGGGACTATAAACCCACCTAAACTCACTTTTACCTTTCTATAATCCCCTTTTTTTACACTCTGATTAATGATGTGAATTCACAAGATTAAGAAGCATTAAAGTCGTGTTGTTTAATACGCAGATAGGGTCTTCTAACGGCATCAGTGCTTTTCCTGAATAAATAACAGATATGTTTCCACTGGGAATCATCTACCGTATGATGACTGCAGAGTAGGCGTAGTGTACTCACCTTTATATTTACCTCTGTTACATACAGTGCGAGCTATGTGTTGCTTCCCCCCAGCGATGCTATCGGGGGGGGGGGGGACACATATTTTTCTGTTTGTTAGTTTTAATGAAACTTGAGGGAATGATTCATATCACCTCGACGTTGTAGCGTTTACTGATCACCTCAAGGGAAGGGGTTGGCGTCACAACTACAGGTCGGAGTTATTTATTTGAATAGGCAGCCATGTCGCCCCCACACACTGGAATAACTGCAATACTCTGCAGATTTGCCTCTATACTGTACTCATGTTGAGTCTCTCTCCGTCTCCCCAAAGGCAGTTGAAGTTTTTTTTGTTTTATTCATGTTCTGGCTGACCCAAAGTGCATCATGTGTTGGCGGGGAGGTGACAAGTTTACTTTTTATTTTGCCCCCCCCCCCTGTCTGAACTGTTTGTGTTTCAGAATTTCAGAAGAGTTTGACGGGATTGTCTGATGCAGGAGTTCATGTATAAACCAGACTGTCTTTATCAGGTTGGTTCTTCTTGCTGCCTGGAGCTGCTGAAGCCACGGCAGGAAGATGTGAGCAGGCAGGTCAGTTTGATCTGAGACCTGCCTACAACCAAACAGCTTGCGAGGATTTAAAGTCGATCGCAGCCGCCAGTCACAAAGGTCGTCCTGCTGTCTCCTCTCTGACAGTTCAGGACGTACTCGGGCAGCTTCAGAGCGCGAGATCTGCCTCAGAGTTGCACTAAAAAACAAACTTTGCACTTTTGTGGCCTCAAGTGGTGCTGAGAGGTGTTTGATTTTTCAGGTTTAAGTTTTTAAAGATGTTATGTAAGGTGACAGACTGTGTTACTGCCGAGTGCTGTTCGAGACTTTGTACCAGCAATCGTCGATACATGTGAGCAAACTGAGCAAAGGTAAGGCATTTGAAGTAGACTGTAATTTGTGCTGATTATTTGGATTTCGGCTTTTGGAATTTAACCCTTTTTTAGTCCCTGGCCCAAAAATAGTGTTTTTGCAGTACTTAAATGCAAAATCTGCCTCTCAAGGTCTCTAATCAGCATCAGATTTTTTTTATTACAATTTGTTTGTAGCTTGTCGAATTTCAAAAATGAAGAAACAGTTCATCCCTGTGACCCTTCGGGATAAGTGGTATAGACAATGAATGAAGAAACAGTTCATACGAATAGTTGCATTCCATATTTATGATGGATTATATTATTCATTATGACTCTAAATCTGAGCTATTCAATAGAAGTACATTCCCTCAGGCTATTGGGCTCTTTAAGATATATTTTGTTTGTATCTTATCATTTATATCTATGGTACTGTGTGTATTTAAAGTGTTTTATTTCAAGATGGATTATTAGTATGCTGCGTTTAGTGAAGCTCACCAAGGCAAGTTGCTAACAATTCTTGTTAGAATTCCAGTACAGTTATCTTTAAAATAACTTAAATTCATTTAGAATTTAGAAAAAAATTTCTTACAAAATCCATTTTATTAGATGGTGTCAAATATTATCATTTGATGTGACTGACCTGATCAAATAACACAGGCGAAGTTTAGTCAATGCAATCTTCATTCAGAATTCACTCCAGTTACAATTTCTGACTTCATAAGGGTCAAAGGTCAACACCTAGAATGTAAAGTTCCCAAAAGCATTATAATAGTAAATAACATATTCAATTTAAAATAGTAACAGTGACCTTTTCACAGTCCTTTCCACACGCATACGTCAGTTATTATAACTATTATTTTCACTGTCTGATCTCAGTTAATAATATACTGTTGGTTTGACAGTTGATTTACAGAGTCAGAAAACACTGAAAGATGCCCAGAGCCAAAAAGGTGACATCCAGATTACTTGTTTGTCCAGCAGTCTCAAACTTAAAGGTATTCAACTAACTGTATAAAACAGAGAAAAGCAGCACATCTGGGAATGTTTGCCACTGTAGCTTGAAAATGGACGATTATCCGCGTGATAGCTGATGTTTTCGCTCATAAGGTTGATGTTGATGTTGACTGACAGTGAGGTACATCATTCTGTTCACATATAAGCCCCACTGAATCTATGGGCAGAATTCCAGCATCTCTTTAGAGCATACATTATTAAATGAATGCAAATATTGCGCTGAAATCATATTAGCACCCGTTTGGTCCATTTGTGTTTGCTCATGCAGCAGCGCGCCGTCAGAAACGGCATCTAAACCCAGAGACAGATGAAGACAAATGAAGTCAGGGTGCCCTTTCCTGATTGTTTTCTCTTTGTCAATATAGAGATTCCACGGCTGACAGCCGACGCGCCATTTCTGCACAGTAATTGTCTCATTTTGTTGAAATGCCAGCGATGTAATCCGGGTTGATAGCAGCAGGACACTGGAACAGAAAGAAGCATCAGCAGGAGAGGAGACGGAGAATTTGAGTCCTTTGCCCTGCAGATATTTGTGAAGCCGCCTTCAATTTAATAATAATAATAATAATAATAATAATAATAATAATAGCACCGTTCATACAGGATATGCAGTTCAAAGTGCTTTACAATAAAGAAATTAAATGCACCAAGTGCTTCACAGAAGAGAATGCCATAAAATAAAGTGCAGTTAAGAAAAATAAATCTTGAACACAATGTAAGAAATGGCATAAAATTATCATATTTAAAAGAAGTGCAGCAGTGCATGAAATTAAATTGAAAATGTTTAAATAATGTATAGAAAGCGACTAAAAAACAAATTGCAGCTAACTAAAGGCTAAAGTGAAACAACGAGTTGTAGGCTTGCTCATAAAGATATGTAGCGAGCTGACTTCCCTGATATCTATTGGCAGTGTGTTCCACAGCTTTGGGGCATAACTGATACTTTACCCCAAATGGATTTCACGGCAGAGGGGACTGGTCCTTCGGGTGGAGGATACCTGGTGTCCTTCGGCCCCATAGCGAAGTCACTACGCGTAGTTGGATATCTGATCTGCCGCAGTCTGAAGTCCTTACAGACTTCCAATAATCAAACCCTCACGTCTCCGTGAGTCTTGGATTCGTTTTGGGCACAAACAAAGTTAAAGCCAACACTTCCCCTGCGTCAACTGGTAATGGCAACTCACTACAAGTACACCAACACCTGTTGTACCTCAAAGGTCAAAGGGCTTCAATGTCTGATGTCCATTCAAACCACGCGTGATATCGTGGTGATATTTGTGTAACTTGTGGTGTCATTTCATAGGAACATGTCAGATTTGGGTTGTAACAGAGCGTTAGAGGTAGCGAGGGCTCTTTCTTACCTGACACTTCCATTAGAAGGTGACAGCGGAGGTCAGAGGTGACACGTCTGCTTTTCTCTGGGCAGTGACAGTGTGCCCTGTCATCCACAATCCCCCCCCCCGGGCGGCACAGCGCTGACAGTAAGTGGCAGACAGAGATGGTGCCCTGATGTGACACCCGCTGGAGCTCTGACCCAGTTTCTTGCGTGGCTTCTGGCCTCTCCACGAGTCAGCACCACCCGTCACCATCTGCTGTCAGCAGCCTGACAGGCGAGTCGACGCTCTACGGGTCCTTGAGCCGAATCTTACTGCAGAGTCATAATGCTGCCATGTGGGCTGCAGATAACAAAAGGGCATCCTCGGGAAGGTGCTGGAGCAGTCATGCCAAACCTTTTCAGCTCGGACACAAAGCAGTATCTTTTTGCTCCACTGTGGTGCTTTGCATCAGACAAAGGAAACAAAGAAAAACAGAAACATGGAGCAATATTACATTTTATTTGAGTCCGACTTGTGTTTCTGGCCACTTGATTTCCAATAGTCACTCTTCTGCTCGTTCTGTTTTGGTCTCTCCAGAACCTTTTGCAGACAACGCGTTCCTGTTTGGACTGAAAATAAAGTCGATGGACCTGAAAACCAAGACAATGAGCTGAAAGACGCTAAAATGTTCCTCTGAGCTGAGAGGGAAGCAGGGTTGGGTGATATTCACTGTTGGTCTGTGACTACAAGCGATCCCTTTGCTATTACACATAGCTATTTGATATTTTCTTAATCTACAAAAAGAAAGGATGAGTGCAGCTTTAAAGGTGATTAAGGTTAATACAGAACCTGCAGCCCTGGAGCTAGACTTAGTGGAATAATGATGATGGGTTTTTTTTTCAAGTAAAGGCAAGAAATTCTTTGTTGTTATCTTGAATAGCAACCTGATAGTCTCTCTAATAATAACAGCTCCGCTGAGAGTCAGGCTTCGGTCCTATTAGCCTTCAGGTGGGAGCAGACAGGCAGCGAGTCAGTGACCATGTAACTCCACTCCACCCGTCATGTTCATGAAGAGCCGATCCCCGGATTGAAGGCTTCGTCAGAGCCAGACACTAAACTCCTCATCTCTCTTTCTCTCTTCTGCCACCCATCAAGGATGTATCTCCTTTCTAACAGTCCGCGAGCGGCATGTCAGCACTGCAAAGTCACGCAAGGGCATCTGTCAGAGGAGCCGGTACAGTCCGATTTCAGATTTCAAAGCACAGGGGTCATGCCAAATCACCTTCCTCAATACCTACTACGCTAATCTGACATGTGGTTCACACGAGGAGGAATATGATTTTGTTCTTTTACTAACATCCCAAACCTTCCTGGTGAGAGAAGCGGGAGAGGGCCGGGAGTTCCTGCCTGATTCCCGCGACTGAGACAAAAATACATATTTTTCTGGGGTTTTTTGTTCTGCTTCAGAATCGGTGGTTTCACATCATTAAATGCGTCAATAAATGACCCGTTATCGCCCTGAGCAAACATTTATGTATTTGCTGTCGTAAACAAGACTCAAGAGTCTAATAGATCTTTTCTTAATAAAGAAATAATGCTTGCTCTCATTAAAATATTTCATTACATTTTTCCTATACCCACACATGGAAGCTAAAGCCTGATTAATGTATTAATGCTTATATTTAAGCAACTCAAAAGGCACTTAAGGTTAGGGAAAGAGATGGATGATTAAAGACTACAAAGCACTTTTACAGCTGGGTCCATCCCACTTAAGTCATTTTGTCAGACTTTAGTCACAAAATGAGCACTTGAGACTTGACTTGATAATCTCTTTGACTACTGAATTGAATAAATAATAATTAATAAGGGCTACAAAATGTTCTCAGCTGTGTAAATAAATTTAGTCGACTTTGCACAACTTTTTGTAGACTTATGAGTTGATTTAGAGCTAAAGCCAGGCCTGGTATCGGCGGCTGCAGCACTTGGTTAAGGTTCGGAAAAATCAATGTTGACTTGAAGCACAAGATGTAGAGTAAAAACAACAACATCGGGGACAGAGGATGCAAAGCCAGGTTGAAAAGTGAAATGCTTTGCAGACACACTAACAATGAGCACTTAATACATCAACACAACTTAAGAAAATGTACAATACAACTTTAAACAGGAAGTTGCCACACATGGTGCTGGTGCAGGAATATATCGACAGCCTGTTGGACATTCTGACACACAGTATAATATGACAAAGTTCACAAATTTCAGTCCAAAGCATCAGTAGAAGTCACAACTGGTGCAGCGGTTGAGAATAATCGAGCCTAATTGAACCGGGAAATTAAAGCACAGCGACTGTCTAAACCTTTTAGCAATATCATTGTGTTCTTCGCTGAGGGAAGTGAGGCGTAATAATACGACCACACCTGAGTCCCTGAAGACACATCAGCCCAAACAGTGTAATGCTGTTGGAGGGTGCATCTGTAGTTTGGATGATTTGTTACTGGAGACTCACATGAAACCGAAAAAGACGAGGTCGCTTTACTTTTTTTGCAGTGCGCAAAGACACACACACACACACACACACACACACACACACAGGAAAAATATCCAGTTTAACGAGTCATTTTGGCAAGAATTGAGTCATATCCGCAAAGACGTGGCTGAAATAATTCACTCTATGAAACCGAGAACAATTTATTCGGACATTTCTTTAATCAAATGACTTTATGATGTTGGTCAGTCCACCACTTTGACCCAGACTAAAACATCTGCTATTCAATGGCTTACCTTGAAATATTGTTCAGACATTCATGGTCCCCAATGACTCTGATCATCACCCTCACCTTTCTTTTTAGTTCCAAAATTCTAATTTTGTTGAGTTTGGTTTATGACCAAGTACAGGTTTGACCTTTTCCTTTCTAGTTTCACATGGCTATTTTATTTAATACTCACTCATCAATTCAGACTTTTACTTTGCACTTGAAAAGTTGTTAGTTGGAAAACCAGTAAAAGTGCACGGTCGTGTGAATGCTGTACCAGTTGTTGGGGGTTCTGGTCATCATTTTGTCAGGAATGAAAATCTTGTATTTTTTTGTGGCATTTGTCCCTTTTCTTGTTGTGCAGCCCTGATTTAAACATTTAGAATAGACATCTGTCGCATTTACTTCTGGTTTTGCACTCATCAGACTTGGATGAGTTTGTGGTGTTGCCCTAAGTGCTCATATAAATTAGTCACCTTCTGTTGCGCCGCACTGTCGACTTAGAATCTGTTTTCTTTTTTGTAAGAGCAAAAAAAAAGAAAATGCACCCGTTTTAAATTTAGATGCAAAAATGCACATGAGATGTTAATGAGCTTTCATTTCCTTCTCTGATTAATGAATTACTTCACTGTGCCACTGGTTAGCCGTGCACACAGAGCAGAAACGGTAACCTGAATGCAATTAACTAAATGCTAAATTAAGTCATTTATCAGATGGAGCACGCCGATTGTCTTCAAGACAAGACACCAGAAACTTTGCTAGTTTTCATCTTCTAATGGACTTTTATTTTAGAAGCCACTACCTCCCTTGTTAACAGATATTTTGTATCCGTCCGTGTGTGTGTGAGAGACATGATCAGACCTGCTGTCAGCCTGGTGTCGGTGTCTCTTCGTGGCGTTCAGCTGTTTGAGTCCGTGTCACTGAGACAGTAATTGCAGTAAATGCAGCAGCCAGCTCGTATTCATGCACCGAGGCATGCTTTGTCACGTCCCTCTGACATCCCGCAAAAATGCAGCACTTTCCAAGCCTTTCTGTCTCAACTGAAGTGTCTCTAAGTGTCTCTTAAGTCCATACTGACTATGTGAATGTGTTTTCTGCCTTGTTAAAATGGTTTGTTTTTATCCTCATCTTTCGCAATTGGACCCTTAGTGGGAAAGAAGTGCAGGTCTGTTGTTTCTCCCTTTCATTCATCGTTCATGTGATTTATTGCAGTTTTCAGCTGCAACACACTGACTGGAGGGTAGAAATACCTCGATGTGTATCGGTGTTTGCGTGCGCTGTGTCATACAGATTAATCGGTCGATTGGACGTTTTGACATAAGGAAAGGAGGGGAAAAGCACAGGTGTAAATAATAAAATCAATGACGGCTGGATTCCATTCAGCTGCCATCTTTAAAGTCATTAGCAACACCTGTGCTTTTCCTATGAAGACAAGTTAAAATGTCTGCTGCTGTTTAGTGTCAGAAAATAGTGAAAACGGCGCATTGCACGTTCTCAGAATCCCAAGATGAGAGCTTCAAATGTTTGTTTTGTCCAGTAAACAAAAGAAAGAAAAAAAAACCCCAAAGATTAAATTTACCAAGGAAAGGCCAAAGCCTACAAAAATCTTGACATTTGAGAAGCTGGAAGCAGCAAATGTTTGAAGTTAGTGTTTGATAAATTGTTTTTGTCGCTTGTGATTTAGTTTCAGTTGATTAAATGATGGATTTCTAAACTAATTTAATCGCTCTGCTGTAAAAGGATCAATAACCGAATGGTATTAATATCCAATGATTATGCAATTTTTGCTAAATCAAAGCAATGTGTTTGGAATGTTCCCACCTTGACTTTGTTATAATCCTGATTTTTATTTTGTTTGGTCTTTGCTGTTACAATTATTATCTACACTCTCCTTATAAACGTTCCGTAGATTTTTCAGAGTGACCAATCAAACTCCAAAGTCAACTGAAACAGACATTTTGGGCATGCGCTACTTAGGTTTATCGCCTAAATAAGTGGTTTACTTAATGTGGGTAAAATGGAGTTAGTTCAAAACATATGTGAGCGCTGGTGTTACTTTATGTTCACTATTAGTAACCAAGTGAGTGAATCAAGAACAGGGATGACTGCCAAAAGTCTAAAAAAGAGATGGTTACTAAATGCTTTGGTGAAACAGACATTTTCCCAAAGCAGTGATTTTATTTTAATCCCCTAAACAATGACAGAAAAAGTAGATTTCTCCAACTACACAAAAAAAAATGAAGAATTAAGAGAATTAAGAGAACTGTGTTGATCTGATTTTTCAAGGTATGACAGGACGAAGTCTTAATAGTTGCCCTTTTTCTTTGCAGCATTGAGCCTGACACAGTTTGCTCTACTGTTTTGGTTATTCGCGTTATTTGCACATAATGTCAGATGTAACAAACACCGGAGGGGCGCGTGGGTAAACAAACAACGGGGGCTGAGAAAGTGCGCATCTTCCTCGCCCCTGTCTGCTCTCGTTTGCTCCCGGCTCGCTGTACGAGGTGTGTGGACATATGGCGGCCATCTGGGCCGGCCCGGGGATGTCAGAACATTGTGGCTGGGTGATATTCGGCGGCCCGCAGGTCACATTAACCCCCTCAGCGGCGAAGGCGAGGGACAGAGAGGACAGACGGTTGACAGTCGGCCTGGACTGGCAACGTGAGAAGAGCTGCAGTCTGGCTGTCTCTCTCTCTCACACACACACACACACACACACCCCATTAACTTTGCACTTTCACTTCAGAGGGATCTCAGCAGCTCGACATTATTGAAAAAATAAAAGCGAATGGGGTTTGACATTTTCGATGACACGTTGTCCTTCGTTCACCTGGGAGCGCTCCTTTATAAGAGCGCCGTCTCCCCACAGGAAAGCTACATCACTGTCTCCCACCTCGCAGATCTCGTCTCTGATAAAGCCTCTGATGTACTTGCTATTAACTATGTGTTTCGCCTGCATTCCTTCGGAGCGCTGGTTGTATTGATCACCCCTGCAGGACACAGCTGACCGCCTGCTCAGCCCCATTTACTTTAGCGATTGTTGCTAAAGTCAGACTCTCCATTCACAAACAGTTTGCAGTGATTTCCCTGGACCTGGATGAGCAGGACGTAGCTGCTAACACAAGTTCCCGTTTGCAAACGGCCAATTGGTTAAAGGCATGAACAGTGTGGTGCAGTAGGCCAGGACGTGTGTCAGCACTGCCGTTTGTTGCTTTGTCTGGCTTCATCTCAACGTTAGCAAACAGCAGACACTCAAACTGAAAACAGCAGTCCGTTGAGAAAAGTTGAGGTATTTTTTTGTTTGGTAGACGTGAGAGGAGGAATATGATCCATCAGTTTTAAGGCTCATCAGATGCCAAAATACCACAGAACCCTATATAAACAGTGGAATCACCCCATTTAGTTTGCAAAGCATTTGACCTGCCGACCCCCGCGCACTGCTGCGTGACACCGCTTTGCAGGGAGAATTGGAAATCAAACATTTTTGACAGACAACCCTTTGTCTTCTTTGCCGGAGCCGGTCACTTTCCTTCAGGCCAGGAAGAGAGGATAAGCCCTCAAAGCGGCGAGCGCTGTGAAGCTGAAAGATAAAAGCACGACTTCCTGGCTCTCTCGTCTCTTTCCTGTGCTCACAGCTTCCCCTTAACAATCTCCACACATCAATCACTTTTGTCCCTTCCCCATTCCCCCCCCCCCTACTGCTGTACATGTCTGCTCCTCTCGGCATCCTTTGGGTTCATTGTAATTCGTCCCCATTGTTCTTTCGCACACTCTTGATCACCTCTGTCGGGGGCTCTTGCTCTTTCATTGCGGGATCAGAGCTCTGCGGCACCGCTGGGACGCGTGAGATCATTGGAGGCTGTCTGTCCGCTGGGCCTCGGCCAGTCACAGCTGCGTAACCTCAGCCACCTCCCAACCTTCCACGACTGGCCGCGACGCCCCGCAGCCCAGTGACCTGTGCGCACGCCGCGCGCTCACATCAGCCACGTCGGCAGCCTTAACATCACGACTAGGTCACATCGCCCCCAAATATAGAGCTGCCAGTCCAAATCTGCGTGGACTTCTTTGACTTGCGTCACGGCTATTGTCTCTGTTAAAAGTGGATTTTTCAGACCGTTCTTTTTAAAGTATCACCGGAAAAGACGGGACTGCCGGTTAATAGATAAATAAATGTTTTTTTTACTGCCCTGTAGCACAAAATGACCATCTGTGTCATTATCTGGAACTGCTTTCATAAAGTAGCAGCTTTCTATTGTAGTCACTTCTTTTGAGTATAAATTTAAAAAGAATAAAATCCTCCCCCCCCCCACCACCACAGCTCTTTTCATAAAATGGGTGAAGTTACGTAAGTGGAAATTATATTTGACACTGTTAGCTGCAAGGGCTTCAAAAAGCCACAAAATAACGACAATTTAGGATTATTATGGCTGGGTGTTTTTTTTTTTTTTTTACTTAGTCTCAACCATCAATCAAACAATTTATAATAAAGCAGAAATAGTCACAAAAGTCAAATCTTGTTTAATATTTTAAAGATTTATTCTTTTCATTTGCTGTTTTCAAACAAATCTATTAACTCTTCTATTGGCCTCGTCTCTGCGCAGGTAGAGTCCTGGAGGGAGGATTTTAGCATTGAGGGGAATCAACACCCACACAGGTGTTTTCAGTCCTCGGGTTGATTAGACCTCTAGAGGAGAAGAGGAGTTCTAATCAGGCGTGAGTGAAAACACCTGCGGGTGGACTGTTGCCCTTCATGCATGCGAGTTATCGTACTTGCCAGTTTCCCCACTTCATATAAATCAAATATCATTCATGTCAAAATCCGTAATTACAACTGGAGGATTTCTGAAGGCTCCGCTCGCTCTGTTCTGGAGCTGCGTGACGTTGTTTCGCCAAAACATATCCTTATAACCAGCCTGCTGAGGAAGACAGTGATGTAGTTGAGCCTGTTTTTCTACTGTTCCCATGGTCAAGAGTGAACTCTGTATTTCACATCATAAAAAGGACCTCTAATCAGCCAGGTTTCCCATTTCTGTTGGAACTTTATTGCGTATGACATCTCCAGGCTTCTGTAGCTTAAGGGGATGTGAGAGGTGGGCTGAAAACCTCCCAGAGGCTTTTGTGACAGATGTTTTCTTTATTCCTACAGGTTTAACAGTAGTCAAAGACATCCTTTTTGAAAGCTTCCCTTTTGTTTAATGCGTTGCAGAGTCAGTTGTGTTGTGGCTCAGAAGGGGGGGTGACCTCAGTAGCCAGAGGCCAGTCCGTCTCTTTCTGACGCCTCACGATGCTTCCGCTCTCAATCGAAATGCCATTTCGGATGCGTTACCCAATTGATAATGCTCAGTTTTGAGTGGGATTTGTGTTTGAGTTGCACCGACTGATGAAAACATCCTGCTGAATACAGAGAACAGATCAGGTGTTGTGCGATAGCAGCATCCTAATGCGAGTTTGTTGCCCTTCCCACAGGGCAGAGGATCCAAACGTCAACATCGCCCCTTGCCAAATTAGAGCCGTGTTTGATTTGGGTACACATGGTGGCACGGGAGTGGCTGAATGATATCAATCCACCTCTTCACACCTGGTACACTGCGGAGCGAGCTCTTTGTGAAAATACCCAAACTAGGCGAAAAACGGGGCCACGGGTGAATTCCTGCAGGGAAAACCCAGAGGATAGAGTCTCCTCCACGCTGTTATAATGTAAATGTGTGATCTCTTGCTACCTTGAAGCTGACCATTAAATCAACGTATGTGCTATATATAACTGTAATGTAATATGCCTCTTTTGGAACTAGGAGCAGGTGAGATGTTGAACACCCAATGTCATTTCAGTACATAAAATCCAAGAGTCTGATTTGATTACATACAGGATCCTCCGTCCCCTTGTGGGAACCTTAGAGTCGGATGCTGCTACTTTTTTAAAGCGCCTCAGCTCTTCTCTGTATTCAGCAGGATGATGGCAGATAAAAAAATCAACCCCTCAAAGCACAACATTATCGAAATGCTGCTCGACTGCGAGGACGCCCCGTCGCACAGGCAGCAGAACGAAACAGACCTCCTGTGAAGTGACCATACCACCGTACCTTCCATGCTGTCCAGACTTTGTGTCCCAACAAGCTCACACCAAAAGCAGCGACACGACATGTTTGCAGTAGAGCTCGTTGGAATGATGTTTTTTATTTGAGGTGAGGTAAACTTTGAGTCGGGGGTCCAGCTGAATTTTATAATGTGGACCAGTCACATCATGGTTGATAACCTGATCCGCTTCATTGGGTCGGTATCGGCCCAATTAAGTAGGTACCGCCACAGTTAGGGATCAGTGCATCCCTCATTGCGGTTAAATTGACCTGAGTAACATTGAGATATTGCTGCTGTTGAACTTCCTCCTCACCGTCACCATCTGTGCAAACGTTTGCTTGCACCGTGTTATGGGTATATTCTGATATTTCAAAACAACAAAAGAAAGAAAACAGGCCAGCAAACGTTACTATCTTGCGTGATAGCTCACAATTACGTTTTCACCTAAATATGCAGGCCGACGTCGTGTTCGTGTTTCTGTTCTGAGAGGTGACATCGATAGCTGTGGTACAGGTTGCTAGGGGGCGGTTAATTAACGTCATGTTGATCAAAGAATAATGCAGATTTGTGGGGTTTTATTTCTTTGAGGTCGACGCATGGCAACCTGTGCAGCTGGGATTATCACGTCAAACCTTGTCGCCATTGTCCTGCCACTGTTCTCTGGCAGTCATACAAAAAGATGACCTACGCGTTCATCATCTGTCCATGAAGCCTGAATAGTCTTTCTTGTCTTTCTACCTGAGGAAACAGCCGTCAGTGACAGCTGAGTTTCTTAAAGAAATCTTAGATGTGGACACAGAATCGGGTGTAGAAATGCTTTAATCGATGTTTTGTAGCTTATGGCTGAACTTTTGTCATATTTTTTTTAGCTAGTGGACTGTTTATAATATGTTCTCATTAAACCGGAATGTTCTATCATGGGGGTTTAATTCGTAAGGGAGAATTCATTGTGGCATATTAAAGTTCTATGTAAACAATACGGCTCCTAGAGAAAAAATGTATTTCACAGTAGTCAGTGAGAGAAAACAATCATCTATAACGGAAAAATCTATTTGAAAGTGTGTGTGTGTGTGTGTGTTCATTTCCAGACCACTTAGTGTTGACCCTCTTTGA
This sequence comes from Gadopsis marmoratus, assembly GCA_036023855.1. NCBI lineage: Eukaryota > Metazoa > Chordata > Actinopteri > Centrarchiformes > Percichthyidae > Gadopsis > Gadopsis marmoratus. The sequence goes on from JAVQJF010021609.1 coordinate 32,957, forward strand.
CACCACTGTTTTTCTCCTCCTCATCCCCGCTCGTTACACACAGGCTGACATTTGTGCTGCGTCTGATTGCATTACGCTGCCTCCCCGTCTCTTCGCCCCCAGCGATTGGAATGAGTCAGGCGGCTCCATTGAGAACACACACTGAACCTTGCGCGCCATCTACACCGGGGGACACGGACCCGCTCATTTTCAATGTTTAATATCTGCGTAATGCAAGCGACAGACTGACTGACAAGACGGTGGTGCCGTGTGTGCTGATTTGATCTGCGCCACGATATGACCGCCTTGTTCTAGATGGAGACTGTAAATATAGCAAGGCTTCTGGCGTGCCACCTGCAATCCATCTGGCTTGGCATGATAAAGGTGCCCAAATGATGAAGGATCAGGCTCCTCATAAGCAGCACAGCCTGCAAAGACTGACACGCCACGCTTCATGTTGTTTTCTGTAAACTATGATAAAGAACATATGGATTTATCGCATTAAATACGCAAAATTAAAGACACATCAGATCGCAAGGGGGAAAACAAAATCCTGCTGGATATCTATACTGTTATGGACTGCCCCGGTAATGTGTTAGGAACGAAAGGATGCCACATCGTTTGATGGAAATGAAAATGATGAACCTACAGAGGGCTGAATTCAAAGACACCCCGAGAATCAAAGTGAAAAATGATTCGGCAGGCTAGTCCATTTTGCAGAAATTTCATTGCAGCAATTCAAAATGGGACTCAGTTTGTACGGCCCCCACATGCTTGTATGCTGCCTGACAACGTCTGGTCTCCTAATGAGACGACAATGGTATCAATTCCTTCATCCTCCAGGAACTGCCTGCATACTCTCGCCACATGAGGCCGGACATTGTCGTGCACCTTGAGGAACCCAGGACCCACTGCAGCAGCATAGGGTCTGACAATGGGTCCAAGGATTTCATCCTGATACCTAATGGCAGTCAGGCTGCCGTTGTCGAGCCTGTAGAGGTCTATGCGTCCCTCCATGGATATGCCTCCCCAGACCATCACTGACCCACCACCAAACTGGTCATGTTGAACGATGTTACAAGCAGCATAACATTCTCCACGGCTTCTCCAGACCCTTTCATGTCTGTCACATGTGCTCAGGGTGAACCTGCTCTCATCTGTGGAAAGCCCAGGGCACCAGTGGTGGACCTGCCAATTCTGGTGTTCTATGGCTACTGCCAATCGAGCTCCACGGTGCCGGGCAGTGAGCACAGGGCCCACCAGAGGACGTCGGGCCCTCGGGTCACCCTCATGAAGTCTGTTTCTGATAGTTTGGTCAGAGACATTCACACCAGTGGAGGTCATGTTGTAGGACTCTGGCAGTGCTCATCCTGTTCCTCCTTGCACAAAGGAGCAGATACCGGT
>JAVQJF010021611.1:0-39718 GCA_036023855.1 Gadopsis marmoratus
GGGGGCGGGGGGGGGGGGGGCGGGCCGCCCACTGCATAGACGATGGTGCCACCTTCTGGTCGGCACACTAAGCTACATCAGTATCAAATAATCCATGCCAGACACAGTGAAAGGAAGCAGTTGTAGAAGTATGGCAAGTCACGTAGCTGCAAACTACTAAGAGATATTTCATGCAATCAAATGACACCGTGCATGCAGAAACAGGGCACTCGTAGCCACGTCAAGTCCAAACAATAATGTCATGGTCCATACCTGTCTGCCATTTGAGGAATGATATAATGGCCATTCTTGTGATCTGAGGAGAGGGTAGAAGAGGAGACTTACTAAGTAGATAAAAGCTACCACAGTATGTCACTGAGGTTAGCTGCTAGGGATTAGGGCCACGTGAGGTGCACACAAAGTGGTGCAGTGGGTTACCTGGGCGGCGTCCACAAAGGTAGAAGGCGAGTCTGTCCGTCAGTTCATACTGACACTCTACAAGCCGCTCTGCCAGCTCTATATGGCCCGCCTGCCTGGAAGACGGACACAAACACAAATTATTCTACTTTCTTGTTATGTTTTTAACTTTTTTGCTTTTCCCCCTTGCCAGTCTCCCACATGTTTAATATGAGCTTTGATTTAAATGCAAACTGTGTTATAAATGAAGTGTGCTTCCACTGTCTTGTACCTTGCGTAGTCCATAGGTGTGCGTCCGTTGATGTCAGGTGCTCCGGGGTCTGCACCGTACACCACTAGCAGCTCAGCCTGCAGGATCTGGCCTGCCTTGGCAGCCACATGGAGCGGAGTAGTGCCTTTCTCCTAGAGGGTCAGATGGACACACAAACAGAGTCAGGTCAACAGGCCCGGCACAAAGAGAGTAACTGAACAGCGTGGCTAATTATGAGATGGAGTGAGTCAGCGAGAAGATTATTTCCTGACCGGATGGAAGAAGTTGGCCTGAGCGCCAAGAGACAGGAGCCGGAGACACGTCTCTAAACTCCCCGTCCGCACACTCGAATGAAGTTGCTAATGGAGACAAAGAACAGAGGTAGAGAGCAGAGAGAGCGAGAGAAGCAGACAGTGTTGTGGGTGGACAGATTAAATAACATTGAGAGACAGAAACAGGCAGAGTCCTCTTATTAGACCAGTGGAGCTCCACAGCATTAGACATCATTATTGCATCCTGCTGTGTCATTGAGATCACCTCCTGCCAGGGGCTTTTATCAGTGAGTGTGTGAATGTGTGTGTGTATACATGAACATATATGTGTTTACATGGCAGGCCACTCATCTATAAATGAAACATATTTACACATGCAGTTCAGCAATAAGGCAATATCCGTATAGGCCAATTAACCTGAACTCATAGATTCTCAACTGCTCGGCTGTGAAATATTCAGCACTCACCTTACTGAGGTCCTTGGTAGTGACGCCATCATCATCGCGGCAGGGCAGCTTGTGCACAAAGGCCAGCATCTGGTATTTGGCTCTGATGAACTCTGACTTAGTGGGACTGCACAGGAGAAGAACGCAAGGTGGTTAACAAAATTCAAACCTTAGAAAAAGCTGTGTAAATATGTAAAATATATTTATGATATTTGCCACATTTCAACCCCAAAAAAGCACTACAAACCTACGCTGACAAAACCTATCCTGTATTTAGTTAAACAAAAAGCCCATGAGAACAGAACACAATTCATTAGGAAGGTGATCCATGAAAACTGTTTAGAGGGCTTTAAGGAACAACTGCATGCAATTGCTCTTCGCTCCTGAAAACACCAATCATGGTCAGAAATGTTACATAATTCCCCCAGCAAAAGTGATTGATAGTTTAGTTTGGTTCTGTGTATTTTTAACCTCTAGGGAGTATACTTACTGGACTTTGTCCTGGGGGTTGGGTTTCCTACGACCGCTCTGTACCTGAGCAGGGTCCAGGAGACTGTGTTCCCATATGGAGTTGGCCCCGTTACTGGCCAAGGTCTGCACCATCTGACACACACACACAGCAGTGACTCAGTGATGGTTTTACAATGATGCAAGAAAAATACCACCATCACAAGAACATGCTGGTAAAGGCACCATACAGCACTAATACAATACTATTCTATGTTTTGAATGCATTACATTTAGAATGACCAAAACAGTAAAAATTATGAATAAACACAGGGATAGGCATAGCATTTAATATTAACAGAAAAAAACAACAACACTTTTTTAAATAAACACTAATGTAAAACCTGTAGGAAGGGATTCTACCTTCATAGCTGAGTACCAGTCTTCACCATCTGCGTTACTATTCTGGGCCTCAGGTACTGCATTTGCTTTAAAATGTACACGTCCTTCCCTTCTCACTCTTCATGTCTCAGCCTTACCTGCAGTAGTGCGGGAGGCCATCCGCTGTGCCTCAGGTGCTTGACTATGGAGATGTGGCGGCCTAAGCTGCGGTGGACTGAACAGCATTCATCACAGATCAGGACCCCTCGGTTGATACTGGTCCAGCCCGGGTCTGACAGATAAACAGACAAAACACATGGATGGCGTTATGAGCCTTATAAACATATGTTGTGTGATGGTAAGCCTTTTTGCTAATGTAAAGAACCTTAAGTGTTTCACCACAACAGCCACTTCAGTCCAGGCTCCATAAAACACTGAAACTCTGTGTTCTCCATCTTACAATAGACCCCCTCAATATGTATAATGTGGGGGACCTAAATTAAAGTTTACAACCATGGGACTCTGAAGACGTGTTTAATGAAATGCGTGGATATGTATATACAGACTGACAAAGAGAAAGTTGAGTAACCGCATGAAGAGTTTTAAATTTAATAAATTAATGTGCAATACGTACATACACTATATAATTGGAGAATGCACATTAATAGCAAAGCAAAAGGGAAACATTAAATATTTTAAGATTCAAGGCTTTTCAATTTCTGATAAAGGGAAACGTCACTAAAATGTGCTTGCTCCTGCACAAGTACGCACACCAAGAAAACAGTGGCTTCAGTCATAAGCAGCTTGGTATGAGACCAGTAGTGCTTCACTGGCTGCGCCAAACAACAGCTCTAATAGTTTGACAGCAGACTGAAGTTTGTGTAAAATTTGGTATTTGTTTAAGTCTATTCGGTGTGATATTGCAGTGACATAATCCCGGGGGGGAGCAACCTATTTTTTCAAAAAGGAATAGATGAGTGTGAATGAGGTCAGTCTACTGACACGCTAGTCAATAGAGTCTGGGTCATGTTTATGCCCTCAGGACCCTGATGTGATAAGCAACTAGTGCAGTCTGCTATATCAAAACAAATATATGCACGAACACATCTACTGTCTTCATTAGTCACTCGCAGGCTGGAATAAAAACTGTCTGGGTTTAGGGTATTAATGGAGCTAAAACAGTCCATCATCAGATGAACTGACATGCTGTAAGTCCTTCCGCCCGCAGAAAAAGCAGGAGCAAATGCAAAATGGAGTTATAGCCTAGATTAGAACAGCAGACCGTAGGCTTTAAAGGGTGGACTGACACAATTTAATTCCTTAATCTGTATAATAAATATAAAAACTCCCACAGGCTACGCTATCTGCTTGGCTCGCCGGATCAATATGAGACTACACCATTAAGCTATTAGGCCTGGATAGACTATTGGCAGCGGCATATTGGCCAAATCTGCAGCATGACATAATTTTGACTAAAGTTGACCTAATTCATCAATACAACATTGACATTTGTTTTTAGAACTATCACTTAAGCCTGCGTAAAAAAACACGAACTATAATGAGTATTAATGTTGAATGATGACATTTAAAGTCTGGAAAACCCGACTGGTAACTGGTTAAGTTTGCACACTAGTAATATTTATCACAGGTTAGTATAGCCACAGGTCCACTTGCTGCAATTCATACGGTGCTTATTCCCCCTACAAAGGTTTACTTTTTAAACTCAACCAAACACCACTCACAACATCAACAGTAACACCTGACCGCATAACACGATAAAGGAATTGGAAACCACTGTCATACTGCTCCAAATGCCTTCACAAGAGTCTCAGTTTCTTATACAATTGCATCTGTGCTCAATAAAGCGTTTACCATCATGACAACATGATTCATTGTTGCTATAAACCGTGCAGATTGCCACGGCGCGACATTAAAGCCTCCTGAGGCTCGGCTATGACTGGGAGTATCAGTCGTCCTTTGTAGCCATGCCATCGAGTTATCCCCTAGTATGACACAAAGCTGGGTAGTAGGGAGGTGGCCTGTCACCAGTGGCTAGGTCAGCATTTTGCTTAACGCACTCTATTTGTGTGCGTGTGCGTGAGTCATCATAAGGAGGGACTACAAACAAACAGCTGATGGTAGTAGGAAATACAGTTACAGGTACACGAACACGAACACAAACAAGCTGACTACCATTATGAAAGATCTGTAGTTTTATCTAAGGAAATCCACATAAATATAGACTATTGCCTTACAACAAACACATAATTTCCTTTTTCCCAACAGCATACACTTTCCAGGACAGAACACATTGAACAGGCTCTGAAGCAGGGAGATAAGTGTATAGTACTGGGGGGGGGGGGGGTAGGTTCAGGTTACATAAAGCAGTTGTAAGGTGCACCCAGCAAGATTTTGAACAGTGAGCAGTAGGGCCCTCAAGCTTAAGCACAGTTTTGCACACATGCATACTGCTATCAGAGGGAGCAGCTGTGAAGAGAGCAGCTGTTGTAATGCATGTACACATGAATGAATGAATGGAAGCAAGCAACACACACACACACACAGGAGCACCAAAATTCAAGTGCTTCAAGCTACGCATGAGGTCATGGGAGGCTACATATGCAAGGCAGAGGCAAGGGAGGGGATGCCAAGGTTGTTTTTGGCATCACATTGTGAAAAACACATGGGGGCAAGACTAACCTACAAATATGAATGTCCATTGCTGTGGTCATGCACAACAGTATGGATAACATTGCTCTTGTTGGACATAGTTCTTATTTTTAACTTCATGTTGAAACAGGTTAAATTTCCCACTGAAGGCTGGCTTTCAAATGTATTTTCTCCTAACAGTAAAGTCAATTCCCTTATTTAATTTGTAAGCTGTTGATGGTACTATAAATAGTGTGAATTAGGCGAAGTAAATATATAAACAGTCACTCAAGTAAGTAAGCTCTTTCAGGGTTTTTCAACGGGAATCACCATAAACTAATGTCAGACACAGTTAAAACGACTGGCTGTTAGCTGACGCGTTAGCTGAACCCGGGGACTTAGCAGTAACTTGTCGTTTAGCAAAAGTTAGCTACACTTGCTAACACTGTAGCTAAGCTAACAGCGTTTGCCAGGTACACAATCTCAAAACGCCACAGGCAAGTCCCAACATTAACGCAACTGTTTTGAAATACAATCACGAGTTTGCGTGTTAGTACATTCGGTGGGAGCTAAAATGTTTAACAAGAGCCAGCAACGCAGCGGGACAGAAAATCGCCTGCTGGCTAGCCAGGCTAAGTCGGTCCCCGTCACGAAAATCAAAACAAAACGTCTCCCCCAAAGTAGAAGGCGACAGAAATGTGACACCGAGCTCTTCCACTGCAGCAAGCCAACCGGTAGCCCTCGCGTTTGTTATTGGTGAAATACATATCAAGCTGCTCAGCTGGGCACGTTAACGCTGAGCGGCTATTAGCCAAAGACGTTGCCCGTTGCGATAACACGCCTATTTTCACTGTTTCTTTTGGGCCTAAGCGGCGCTTGGAAGCCCTGGCTGTTTTCCTGCTCTGCAGACCCGCTGACAGTGACAGCAGCTTCGGCCCTGTTGTCCCACCATGTCGGCCTCCCGACGTATTGTCCCAGTATTGTGGTCTATTTTTGATTTATTTCCCTCCCCCTTACCTGGCGCACTGCAGTCGGCGCAGACCTCTGTCCTTTGTACCTTTCTTGACATCTCGAAAGTTGCTGAAATCGAGACGACGTGGGGGATGATGTGGTTGTTCGCCCTTTCCACCCCCCCCCCACCACCCCCCGAAACTACCGACCGACGTCTGCCGTCAACCGATGCGGCCCCTGAATCCCCGGAAGCCGGGTGGTGTGATCGGCTTTCCCGGCCGGCTGACAGCTGAATGTCCCGTTTGCTCCTGCAGTCTCTTCGCCCACCGTCACCACTCAACTCAAGTCCAGAGCCAAGTTACGTGCACATGGCTAATCTGGCTGCTTGCGTGAACCTCATATCGGGAATATTTGACCAAATCTGTTCGCTGCATTGCCTGCAACTCGCCGAGAGACGGCAGCGCTCTACCTGTCACTTTCCGCGCACACACCCAGCATCCCTGCAGCCCTGCAGCCTACCTACGGAGGGCAGGGAGGGGTGACGGGGCAAAACGAATCCCGTCATCTTTTTTAAGGGTGAGGTGGATTCCACAGACGGATCAGAAGAAAGTAAAACGCAGAAAAGGCAACTCACCATTATTTTCTTTTTTGTTTTAAAAACAACCCACTGGCCTATGATGTAATAATGTACTCATGAAGACGATTCAAATGTAAGTCACAGATCCCATTGACCTAGACTCCTTTGTTGTCTCCTTAAACAGCAATTTAAGGATTGATTCAATATTATTTACTGCAAATAGTTTGCATCAGTGACGTTTTAAAACAATAGCCCTTTTGTCATGAAATTGGCAAACTAGCAACAGATGGGAGTGTCATCGTCCCTATTTCACCTGACACACTGAAGAGCATATTCTTTTAACACAAGTATTATTACAAAAAGGGGTTAGGCTCATTTGTAGCTTTGGTACCTATCAAATAAATCAATCAAATTAAACATAGAAATATGTGGGGGGGGGGGGAAATCTATATTGCTATTATTATTGTTTTTATTGCATTTTATTTATTTCATTCTGTCATACAGATAACAGCCAATTAGAACACACAAAGTAAAAACGCAGATTCAAATAAACCTATAGGACATGGACAATCAAAGGCAAAGTATAGACTTAAATTAAATTTAAGTACAAATAGCATGTAACACAAACAAGGTGCCATGCGTACAAACGAGGCAAGACGGGAGAGACCAAAAAACATTCAACTTTTTAAACTTTAAATTGATGCATTTTAACCCTGAATTAGTTTTTTGCAGTCCGTTTTTTTTTTGTTTTTAACCTCTCCAGTATATCACTACTTTGCGATCCCTGTAGGGGGGCTGTGCCATGTAGTTTCCTTTCAGACATTTGTGTATGATTGCTGCGGTTCTTTTTCACGAGGCATATGCTTTATCACAGCATCCCTGACAGCGGATTGGCTGAGTGTGCGCACATTTCATTGCAGCTTGTCAACGCATCTTTTCCCAGGCGCCACCGGATGGGAGGAGAGGGGGAGGATATATGTGTTAGAGGGAGAAAGGGAGAGGGAGGTAAGAGGTGGAGGAACGGGTGGTTCAGAAATAAAGGTGTCGCCTAATCTACTGAGGGGGGTTCTTCCTATAAATGATTTTCACGGGGCTTTGCTGTTTATTCTAAGCAGAGCGAGTAGGGAGTCATTCCCTGATTCTGACGCGTAAGGCTGCCCCTATACGCCTTTGGGCATCACCGCCGATAAAGGATGACAGGCTTGATTATATAGCGTCAATTAGTAGCAAAGTGTCCTTACAATCCACGGGGAAGCAAGAGGAGGAGGCAAACTATGATCCGAGGATGATTTCTGCTAAGAAAACTCCGGAGAAGAGTCGTTTTCCTATCCACTATCTGGTATGGCACAACAAACACCGACAGCTGGAGAAAGAGCTGGCAGCGAGCGAGCAGGTGAGACACGAGAAGCGCGATCAAACACGTTCTCTCCTCACAGACCTAGGCCCGTGTCTTTATTATAAGCGTTTATTATGGGCGTGTGGGCTCCTAGATTTAATGGGTGGTAGATGCCATCCATGGAGCACCACACTCAAGAATCTGGTCAATAACTGCGAACAGCGCAGTTAATTATGATCTACAGGGTGGGGGGGGGCACACTTGTAGACCATATCCTCAGACTTGAATTTGCACTATTTTCTTATTGTCATTCATTCTGAGTGACATAACAGACTTCATGTCAAGGGTCTGTATTGTGTACTGCATTTGGGCTTAAAATATTCGTCCTGGTAATTTTAAAATTCATGGGAAGTTATAACTGGAGTTTATTCCTGGAAAAATCCCAAGTGCAAATGACTAATTGCTGAACCTGATGGTGTTGCAGTGTGTGTGTGTGTGTGTGTGTGTGTGTGTGTGTGTGTGTGTGTGTGTGTTTGTCAGAGTCAATGTAAGCAGCATTATTGCCTGATCTATTCAAAACTAGAGGCTCTCTACCTTCCCACCAGCACCTAAACCTGAGTGGGTGAGACAATGCAGACACAGAGCATGTGGGCAAACAGTTGCCGACCACCACAGTAAATACAGTAATGGAACCATTAAGGTGTTTTATTAGGTTTACAGAGAAAATGTTTGTCATAATCAAAAGCATGGAAAATTATTTTCACCCACTGGTAAAATTGGAGTACTTCAGGTTAGAGTGAGGGACTCGATAATATGATAAGAATTACACTAGTGTGTGTGTGTGTGTGTGTGTGTGTGAGAGAGAGAGCGAGACTGCAAGAGCATGAATGTTTGTGAATACAGTCTCTTTTTTTGCAAATGTACTGAAGCGCTTTGCCATTATATAAGAGATGCTATGCAGGTTAGCAGCTACACAGATTTTTGAGTGCATGCATCATGCAGCAGTCTCAAGACATCGCGCACGCATGCATGTACATTTGCCCACACACTTTTACGTGCCCACATGCACACTCTTACCTTCTTGCGGTTATAAAATCATAACCCTGGACGCCTTTTCTTTACACCAAAATGGTGCCCCAAATGCAGCCATCAATTGGTTTACCACAATCTCTACATTTACAGTACATGCAGCAACATTTACCTTTCACGACTATTGGGCAATAAATGGGGAAACTGAGCACACCTGACAGTGAAGAGGCTCTAAGAACGGACTAAGACCTCTGGTATTTAAGTCAGTTTCAGAGGTAACATACTGTATTTCATAGAAAGGGGAGCTAGAAATGAGCCATGTATGCTCTTCAGGCAGAGGAGACAGCAAAACCATTTCAAACATATGTAGCTTTGCAGGTAGTGAATACTCATTTTTATACCCTGCTGGCTCGACAGTAAAATAAACAGATGGTTTTTCATTGGGTCTTTGGTTTAGAAATCATCATTAAACCGGTAGGTTCACTGCACAAGGATTCATCTTCAGCCAGGAGCTACACTAGTGAACTTGTACAAATGACGATACTTAAAAATGCCATGACTATAGGATGGATTGTCATGTATTTTACAGAGCAGACGTTCATGGTCCCCAGATGATGACTCCTAATGACTCTAGCGATCCCCTGACCTGGCACCAACTGGTCAAAATCCAAAACTGGTCCAAGGCTTTTGCTGATGCAGACTCATCTGTATTTTGAGCTTTATGTTGATGGAGTGCAGGCATCATGTGACCATCTTTGTTAACGTAGTTGCACTGTAATTTCTGGGCTGCAATCTAAAATGTTACCAAAATATAAAATATTGACATGGATAGAGGTAAAGGTTCTCTAAACCAAAACCTTTGGTGCGATTGGTTTACACAAATCGACTCAGTAAATTAGTCCTCACGACCCCATAGTCCTTAATTTTTTAGGAACTCTTATATCTCTAAATAGTTTATGATGCAAATGTTATTGCTCTTTTGCTGTGAATTAGAACCCAAGACATTTATATCATATCTTTGATTTTTTATAAACTAAGCCAAACGCACTGCCTTGTAATTGCTTTTCCTGTACACAAATCTGTTGAACATCTCAAGTACCAAAGTGTTCAGAATCAAAGAAGATTTGATGCTGATCCGTAGTAAATCAGCATGATTAGTCACCCTTCTGTTGAGCTTGTGTAGGATAAGGACTTATTCTTATTGTAATTCTCAATGCAATCTATAGGGCAGTCTCTACCAACTATCATGGCAAATACAGTATGTCTATATATATATATATATATATAAATGAAATATTCTGTAATGTTGTTTCAAGTTTATGAAACATGAACACTGTGTGAACTTAAATCTATGCAATATTTAGACCTATGCCCAGCCATGCGGCCCATTTCAATGAAATAGACCCAGGCCTTTTGACTATATTAGATTTCATAGGTGCCATATTTTTATGCCGTTAAAGCTGTTTAATGCTGTCAAAAGAAGCACCAGCAAAATAGAGGGAGAAAAGCAGAGAATGAGACATTTTCCATTTTTCACAACAACCAGTATTCCTCACTCTTCTCATGTCAGCTCCAGAGGCACTCTCCTAGACCCTAAACCACAGATTTCAGCTTTCTGTGTTAGATGGCAGATCAGAGCATTGTGAGGAGACAGGTAGTAAACAGCTGAGAATGAAAGCTTTGTTTTTCTCTTCTCTTGTTCCCCTCTTATTGTTGATGAACTTCTGTTCAGCCTCATCTTTAACAGCAACTATTCAAATGACCTCTGTATCCTTTGCTCTTTTGCCTACTGTATATGTTTGTGTGTGGGTGGATGCACATGTAAGTGTACATCATGGTTTTGCATGTGCTGTATAACCCAGTGCTTTTTTGCATAGTCAAACGTTTTACATCCTAACATGAATTTATATCAGATACTAAACTAATAAACATAGTCTAATATCAGCATCATATCCCAGAGCTAATCTGATACCCACTTTATATGGTAGCCCCTAAACTAGGACAGCACACACACACCAGTCTGTCACACACACATGAAACACACATACATACACTTGTGCAATGCCAATGACAGCTGTCAAGAAGCATTCTGAAAAACTGGGACTCCCATTGCTCTGGTCGGTTCACATTTTGACAACACAGGGATTTTTTTTGATTTTTATAGTTACAGGTAAGTGATGGAAGTTTAATGCTGCAGGAATAATGAACAAAGTTAACTGTAATTAAAATGTAAAGTGTAAATCTCTCTGCAGCATATTAAAAGGCTGCTCTAGTAAATCAGGACTCCAACGTTACATTGCCAAGTATGCACAAGCCCTAGTTGGCCTGCCTGCTGTACAGAACCAGGACGTTGTATCACATGCATTAACCTAGACTTAGATATGAAAGCTCAGAATTTAAATATTGCTAGGGCGAAAATCAAAGCCACCAACCTACATTTCCCACTGAGAGAAAACATGGAGGAGAAGGCAGAGGATGGCGATTTTGACTGAAACCAGATTTGGGATTAGGTAATCCATGTAGTTTGACTGATCATATCCTTAAATCCTTATCAACGGTATATAGTAGGAAAAGGTCTTGTAGCAACAATTGAAACATTACTTTGTTGAAACACTGAATGTTAGTCATTTTTTGCTTATACTGTAGTACTAACCGTGGTGGATTTGGTTGCAGTAAGCATACTGAAGGAGTGAAGTCAAAAGGAGAAGACACGTCTGGCAGATCCTGATTGTCTAGTACTGTTTATTATATCTATTTCAAAACATTTTCTGGTTGATGGATAGCTGACAGAGAGTTCCTGCATGCACTTGACATTCCTGTCGGAACAATATGTTATTACAATACAGTGAATAATGATAGTTCCTATGATATCACATGATAGGTATTAGGAGATCACATTAATCCATATTGGAGCATAAAGTCTGTCTGTGAAACGACGAGACTCATTTAATTTCAACATGTGCATGCATCAAATATCCAGCGCTGCTTCTGATCACACTCTTATACCCTTGCAGCACAACAATGCAATGACTGGCTGATTGATGAGCTTTTAACATATGAGACTGTATGTAGAGACGTATGTGTGTTTGCCCAATCTTCCATAAGAGGCATGTTAACACATTGCATGCGTGAGTGAGTTGAGCAGAATTGCTGCCACATCAGGCTGCTGTGGAATAATTGGTATATCGAAATACAACAAATTTATCATATCATATCATGATTATCATATCAACTGCTGGCAACATGCAGGTCTACTCTTCAGCAGGTTTATTAGTCTTTATGTGACACAATGACTAAAAAGCTCTAAAACATCAAAACCCTCTCACCCCTCCCCTCTTTCTCAGCCATTTTCACAGCTGCACAAGAGCTGAATAGTTACACACAAGTAACTACAATTTGCTGCACACTGCTGCGTCCTGAGCCCCCTGCTTTTCTACGATCAAAAGGTACACAATATACTAATATCTGCCCAACCCTGACCACAACTAACATCAAATACTCTAAACTCCAGCAATGTTATTGTCACACCGGGCCGGAACAACAACTCTGTGGCAGAAAACTACAGCACCGCACTTTAATGTGCTACTTCTGACAGCTGATTGTCTCCTAGATCAAGTTAACTTGCATTTGGTGTTCTATGGGCGAGAAGCACGACTCGTACCACAAGACAAGGCTGAAATAAAACAAAATGTTACAACTAGAAATTTAACATGTATTTAGGAGCATTTCAAGTCTAAATTTAAATAAATAACCATAACAAAGAGAGAGGAAAGTGAACTTAGTAACAGGAGGAGTGGTAGAATAAATGCCAGGGACACACAGCTGACCACAGAGAGAAGTACAAAAGGAAAGATAGAGATGGGAGGAGTAGTAAAATAGGACAGATAACAAGCAGTCGGGAATAAAAGAAGCAATACATTTTTAGCTGTGTCCCCCAGATTCATAAAACAAGGCTGATGTTAAGGAGACAACTGACAGCCATGTAGAGGTGAAATAGCGAAAAGCAAGCGGGCAAAATTGACACTGAACCAAGGGATGGAGGCACAAACGAGGTCACGGTGTGAAGACGCAGAGAAGAGGAGAGGAGGTGGGGAGGAAGCAATGACAGACTTTGACCATGAACAGAGTCCGCCTGGGTCGCACACGGACATATAAGCACAGGCTGATTGAAAAAGAACAGGGCCATGTAGAGAGTGATGGTCTACCTCAAGACAAAGGCAGGAAATGACACAAAGATCTCTGCTGTTTTTCGCCGTTGCTGTTTCTTGTCCTCTCCGTGTCTGACCCGAGGTCCCTTTTATCTCTCAGTGCATGGTTTGATTTTGATGCCCTCGGCAAGGTGCTAATGTTAAATCAGCATTACAAAGTCTTATGCTGGGTTGCTGGCATGAGGGAACGGAGGCATAAATTAAGGCTCACGGGTTCATTGCCTTCACTCTAGCCCTGAATCTTTCACCAACCATCTGATGTCTGCTTGCACCTTCTCTTCGCTTTGCAGCCTGCTTCTCCCCGTTTCCTCTATCACTGTATAACATTTTCCTTATTCTTTTCCCCTAGTGCCTTCCGTCCCTCTTTAGGTGCAGCCATCCATCTATCAACCCCACCCCCACCCCTGTTACTTTCCTCAGTGTAATGAAACCCATGTCCTAATTGCAAAGCCACAAAGAGATACCATAAGGGCTAGGGTTGGGATCACATTTAGTTAAGTTGCTGAAAGCTTTTAACAGAGACAGCGAGAGAGAAAGATAGCTACACAGATTGACAATAAAATGTAAAAGGAAAGAGATTGGTGATGAAATAAAGGAAGGATGGGGATGAGAGAAATTATGTGGTCAGTAATGGGAACATCCTATGAAAGTTCACCACCCCCAGAGCAGGCAAAACATATCCCCACAACTGAACATTTCAACCATCATATTTGACTATAGGTTTTATGCAATCTATTAAACTTTCATGCGGTTTTGTTGGCAAGCCAGCATCTCGTAAGAGGTCATCATCACCCAGGCTGTGCTCAGCATGGGTGCAACTGTCCTGACCTCAACTGGGAACATTGTCAAAACATTGAGCAGCTTCCAAATAGAGAGCAGTACTGGAAGAGCCTGGAGGGTCCGTTCCCATTACTCTGGTAGAGGATAATGTGGGAGTTCCAGTCAAATTCAATAGTTTCATGATGGCACGGCATCAAGGATGAAGTATCCTATAATATCCACTGGCCGTTGTAATGTCATTGAGGTTCATGTACCATTGCAATATTGTGTGGATGTTGTCCAGATTTTCAAAAAGGATGCCTGGTGAGTCAGATTTAATAGTCAGGAAATTAAATTGCTAAGCCACCCTGGAAAAAAGGTCTATGCAGGATCAACTTTGACCTCCTCTTAGATTGACAAAAAGTCCTGGGAGTTTGTTAGACCTATTCAAGGCAGGTATTGTGCTATGGACTTTGTCCCTTCTTGTGTTCAAAGACTGGTAAGCAAGGCAGCCCTCGAGTGGTGAGGATATTCAGCTCTTTGATATTCACAGATGATGCTACCTCCACTGTGCAGCACCCTGCCATCTGCATGTTGCCGTGTCTGAGCAGCAACAACTAAGACGAGGGTTTGTTCTTCCAAAACTGAGGCCCATGCTTCTCTCGGGGAGAACCTTTGCCCGTCCTGTTAAGGTGGTGGGGTGAGCAGCTGTCCCAGGTGGAAGAGTTCAAGGCTCTCATGAGAGCAGCTGGTTGCATCAGCTGCAGTGATATTGATGCGATTCTGGACCATGGTAGTAAAGAGAGCATTAAGCCAGAAGGTGAGCCTTGTGAGAAAAACGATTCTTGTCCCAGTCCACACCTGTGGTCATGTGGCTACGTACTCTCTAAGAACAGATACAGAGCTCAGCAATATGGGAAATCCTCTGAACTAAGTTTCCACTTCTCCGTTGTGACAAGACCTAGCTACGGTGGTTTGGGTATCTACTATGAATACCTGTCATGTGGCGTATAGGGCAAGACCCTCAGGAGAACATCTTGATCTCCTATCTTGGATTAGATGTTGTTGTGCTGTCTTGTAAAAAGCAGGGTAGCTTGATATGTTTTTCCTCATAATGGTAATGTCAGTTTAGGATTGCCTAGGATTGTCACACTGTTGAATTAAATAACTTGGTTTGGATATTCTCTATGCTGTGCTGTTTGTTTGTTAAACTCTGGGTTTAGCTTCAGCCTTCAGAAACAACTGGGCTAAAGTTACTTCGCTTGACATTATTACAAACGACTTGACTCCAGTGTGTACAAGTCTAAGCAAGTCTATGTATTTTCCAATGTGTAAATCAATACACTGACTTCTAAATGCATGGATTTGTCCTGCTGCTTTACCCCCAGTGCTAACTATGCTGTTACAAACCATTTGAGGCACTTGAACTTGTCTAATTGACAAGTTCCAATAAATGTATAAATGTTAACAAATACATTTTAAGCCACCATTATGTTCATTTAATTTGACCAGCACATTTTCTGCCAGTGACATGCTAAATGTCCCAGGCAAAATTACCCTCTGATTTCATTATCAGCCCAGGCTAAGTGCAACCATCTCGTGCCAGACCACTGTGCTTTACCTGAAATTGCTACATAATTCACATGCTCACATACACACACACACACAACAAAGAAAGTGACAGCTGTGGTCTTTCACTCCAATAGGCTACAGCCGCTACATTATGTGATTATGCTCTTTCATAGCCTGTGCACTGTCTGCTTCATTCCAACAAAAGATTTTTTCTCTCCATCTGTGTGTGTGTGTGCCTGCATCCTTTGAGTGTGAGGGGTGAGAATAAGTGTTCTCTCTCTCTCTCTCTCTGTCAGCCTGCATGCATGTCTTTTTTCACATTTCGGTGAGGTCTGTCAGCTCACTGCAACAAACAGGTGTCAGCACCTTTGTGTAAACGTCAGAGACACTCTCTCTTTGCTTCTGTTGCCATTCTGACAGGTCCATCGGCATCCCATCCGTTTGTGCGTTCCCTGTCTCTGTCTGTGTGCCTTTCTGTCTGCCTGCCCATCTATCTGTTGAGATTGGGGATGGCAGTAAACAGAATAAAGTGCAGTGAAACAGAGCAACATTACATATGCTAGAATGTAGGTCAGTATATTCACTTGGTGATTCTGGTACATTTGGTCTTACTTCTACAGCCGGAATTCGCGGCGCTTTAATGCACCTGCACAAGTGGAAATTAACCATGGCTGTGTGAGATGCCGCGAGAGCTTTTGTTATTCTTCTGTGGGGTTATCATCACCATTTGTTCTGCTGAGTCTGTCATCTCTTTTGTACTATCCTTTTATTTCTGAAGTAGATCAGGGTTTCACGGCGGTACGGTGTTTATCAAAGTCTCCTCTGCATGTAGAATCACACAGGCAAGAAGGGAGGCAGAGGGGAGGAAAAGTTATTTTTACACTCCTCCCTCCCATAGCCACCCTCTGCTCCTGTGCGCCCCATGCACAATCATTTTGGGAAAGCTGCTGTATGTGTATATGCACAATTCTTCGAGTGTGTGGTGTTTGTATGAAAGATTGATGTTGGCCCAAGTACCTGCCAAGCTGCATCACGCCAGGCACACAATGAGCGAGGGAGAGAGGGGGAGAGAAGGAGGGAGAGACGGAGCAGATGCCACAGATAGAGATGCCTATCAATAATGCATCCTCCACTGAGTTCACTATTGAGGGAGGGCAAGATGGGAAGGAAAAGATTAAGCTGAGGGAGGGATGGAGAAGATGACTAGTAAAGAGTTTGATTATGAGACATAGATATGGGTTAAAGAGAGACAGAAAATAGGAAGAGGAAGGCAACGTAGAGATAGACAAAGTAAAGCGTGAATTGTGCAAAATAATATTTGTGAGGGTTACGAAGAAAAGCAAAATAGAGGAAGGACAGAGATACAGGTATGTAAGAAAAAGGTTTTATAAAATAGCGGAGGCATTCAAGAGGTTTTGACGAAATAGAGGAAGAATATAAATTGAGGAAAGAAAGAGAAAACATGAACAGTGTGCTTTTCCATTAGGTCAAAATTACATGAAACTCATGCAGAGTTGCCACAGTGAGAAAAAGGAAATGCTCACATCTCATTATAAATGCAGTTTTCTTAAAAAGAAACTATGTGTCATCACAAGGAGAACATTTTATTCTCATACTGAAACGATGCTGTTGTGAGACTTTATCCATTTTTATAAGGAAAGCAGAATCTCAGGAGCAACGACCGAAGGAATAATGCGACATTATAACGTCACTTCACAACAGTACAGATACAATGCCTTGTAGTGTCTGCATACAAATGACAATCTCATCAGCATTCACTCAAGGAAGTTGATTGCACAGGTCCTTTACAATGAATTACTGTTTCTGATATGGATTATGGATATTCCTTATAGGAATAGGTCGACATTTTGGCAGATACATTTATAGGCTTTCCGAGAGTTAGATGAGAAGATTGATACCACCCTCTCCGTCAAGAGCGGTATCAATCTAACTCTCAGCAAGTAAGCAAAAAATCTTAATCCCTAAATATTTTCTTTAACTAACCTTTTTACAATGCATTGTGTTGAGTTTACAAGCTAACCTTAGCTTAGAAAACAAAAAAGTACCGTCCGAGTGTATGATTGACCAGGATTAGAAATATAGTGTGGTTTTATCTGCTGAAGAGGAATATTAGATACTGTTGTTGTTATTGCTTTTCTTCTTATAAGAAAACATTTACAGTAATAAGATTTTCTTTTTCATCTAACTGAAAACTGGTTATTTATTATTATTATTTATTTAGGTTTTATTTATTTTTGTCATGATAGGCCTGTCTTTTAACTTTTTTTATTTAAACATGTCAGGAGGAACAGGACAGGTGTAAATAATAATTAATAATGGCTGATTTCCATTTAGATGCTTCAGTTTCAGGCTCCTGGTATTGTGCATGCTGGCTCAATGTAACATTGTCATGTTATTAGTTACACCTGTGCTTTTCCTACTATGACACGTTAAAATGTCTGCAACACTCATTTAAGATACATCGTCATTATAATGTCATTGTCCAAGTGTCAAAACTAACCTCATCAGAAATGTAGTGTACATAATGTGTGTCACGTGCCCCACCCCTCATCACAGACGTGAATGCAGTATGCCCTCCATTGTGATTTCATTGTCTAGCGAAGAGTGGGCGCTAAGAGATGAATAGGGATGACATAATGTCCCTACTGTAACCACACACATCAAACAAGGCCAGTGAGACTGCTGTGTGTAGTGGTGGGAGGACATTAGCTCTGAGTAGACTTAAGAGGTGCTCCTGTGTGCGTGTGTGTGACTGATGTTACTGTGTTGCTGTCCAGCACTTGACCACCAATATTCAATTTCTCTCTGTCATAGCTACTTCTGATGCAAATTGGACCAAATTTACCAAAGCAAATCCCTTGAGACTGGCTGTTTTCTGTTAGTGCTCCAAGGTGTCATCACAACAAATCTCTCACACGCTGACGCTCGTTGATCTGGAAATTTGACACTGGGTAGGTGTTGAATGATAATAAAAGGTCGAGGCCGCGATCCAGGCTGGGGATGTCTGGCCCTTTCAAAATCCAGATCTGCCAGTGGAGGTGTTGAGAAACTGTGGTGACAATATGAATTATGAATGATGCTTTCAGTCAAGATGTTCTGACTTTGAATAAGGTAAAAAGAAAGAAAAATAGCAACAAGGCCTTTTGTCAGGCATCGACTTGCAATGACCAACATAATGGATGTAGCTAACCGTGTGTGCCTACTAGTAGTATAATGAATCACACAGAAGGACTGTAGGAAAAAGAATGTAAGCCAGGAAGGCAGGTGAAATATATTCTTACTGTTTTAAATCATGCTTTTTCCAAGACAGCAGCTACGGTACGTGTAGTTGAGGCGAGTGAGGAGCAGCTACAGAAGCTACACTACAGTGGGTTGCTCTGTTGTTTCCCTGTCATCCTGTGTTATACAGTATATTGTACAAACTGTTTTCTGGCTGCAGCCTGTAGTCTCCGACCTGTCTCCTACATCCTCCCTCTCTCCTGTAATCACCCTGCTGCTAGCCCGTCTTGACTCTCCCTCCCTCTCTCTCTTCCTGCCTCCATCCACCTTGCCATGTTTCTGCTCATCCTCGCCCATATTAGCGCCGCGTCTTTCACTCCGCTCTCCGGCTCCCCTCGTGTCGATCCGCAGCAACTTAAAGGGGGAGCAACAGATGACTGGACAGCGGTGGGACAGTACAAGTGTTAGTGGCCATAAAAAGACAAAAATTAAAGTTTTCCTCCTCCATTCCCCCTTCTCTCTTTTTTGTTTGTTTATTTACCATCAGCTTTGTTCCAGTCTGTTTCGCTCTTTTCTCCCTTTCATGCGCTTACAAACGATATGTGATGGGTTTCTTCCCAAATTGTTTTCCAAGACTCAATAGTAATATTCAGGTGTGGGTTTTGCTTGCACAATCTCTCGCTGATGATGGACACCTTACTTTAGACTTTCATTCCTGTGTCATTGACACTTCTTCATATTTGTGCTGCCTAAGTACATGTCTGTCCTTTGAGATCCTGCTTGTGTTAAACATGCACACACAGCCCTGAAGCTGACCGTATTTACATGTTACACCTGAACTCATAATCTAGTACACACAAACAAAGCTGACTGCTCTCTCCCCCTGCGTTGCTATGACGCTGCCTCGCTCTATTCCCTAGCCTCCACAGCTCCTGAGAGACTCCCGCATGTTGTCTCCTTCAGCTCCTCCTCCCTCTGCCTCCTCGCTGCCAACTCGCTCTCCTTCTGTTCCCCTCCCCATATCTTTGTTTGCCATATCCATCACTTGCAACTGCAATCTGTCGCTCTTCTTTTTCTCGCCTTCATCTTCGCCTGTCTTACATGTTGCTGACAGGCAGTTTCTTACAATACAAATTTCTCTACCCACATTATTTATCTCTTGCCTTTCTCGCTCTCTTCATGGTAGCTTGTGAGAAAACTGTGCAGAACTCAGATAGCTGTTAACCAGAGTGGATAGTTAAGAGATTGTACAGAAATTGTAATTCCATTAACACACTGACACCATGATATGGTCTTGATTCATGCTTTTCTAAACTTAATGCAGTATGCATTTAAAAGCTTGTGAGTGTCCTTGTGTATGTGAGCATTTGTACTTGCATTCATGCGCTCATCCATGTTTGTGTATCCTGTGTGGTTTTCCTAATTTCCCTTGCAAATACAAGAAAGAGGGCTGAAATAACTGCTTGATAATGTAACTGCTGAGTCTTCCCGGCTCTGCTTGGAGCGTAACAGTCAACCTGTGTTGGGCAGTAGCAGTATCATTTTTATGATATTACATACTGAGCATCTAAACATTCAGAGCAGCTTCCCCATATTTAGTTGCACTTTTTGGTCTATTCTCAGTTACTTAAAAATTTTCCTTCAACACATTTCCTCCTCCACTGCTTTGATTAAGAAATGTATGTGAATCAATTACTCAGGCCTCTTTCCTGAATTCAGCTGTTCAGCTATATTTCATATTTTACAGATACGAATATCGTAAACACTTAACTCAAGCCCTCACAATGTTCTCTGTACGTTTCATTGTTATTCCTAGAAAGAGTGCTCCACCTTCCATAGGGTCATTAATAAAGTGCCGATTCTGCGTACTCTTATCTCAGAGTAATCCTTAATTAGAATTCAAGCCTGCAGCGGACTGAGAACTGACCTTGGATCAGCCTAGGCCCTCGAATAGCCGAGATCAGTGTTGTAAAATTTACTGATAATGAAGGAAAACACTGCAAAGGCAACATGAAGACAGTGGTGCACTGAATGGCCTGGGGAATGGACAGAGAGATGGGCAGTTTAATGCAGATGTGGATGCAGATGAAGAATTGCCCCCCAGGAAATGCTGTCTCAAGGAAAACTGAGGTTAAGACAGACGTGTTTTCAAATATTTCATTGAAATAATCAAAATGACCAAATTGGCTGTGACTGGAGTTGCTGGGAGGAAAAATATCCAAATGAAAATCACTGAAACCAATAATGGTGCGCATCCAGCCTGGATGACGTTCATGGATCTGACCAGTGCCGGCTTTCATGTCCCCATCCTGCAGCGTCACAGCAATGCACCTGTGCTTCACAGGTGGACTGTTATTCTGTGGTATCCCGTTAGGGTACTCCTGTCCCCGTGCATGTTCCCCAAGTGTATGGAGATGGCGCTGCCACCGCTCAGGGAGTTGGTGTGAGAATCCTGAATGGTTGATTCTCGTAGCATCAAGGTGGAGGTGGAGGCCCATACAGTGGTATCCATTCAGCATGTCACGCGATTGGCGCACGTACGACATAGAAATAATGGTTACCTGGTGTAACCCCAGTTCTATGAGTATGTGCGAGGCCCTCTAACTTTTGGCCCCAGCTGGTCCTGGTTGCAGTTGCTGAGTCTTCCAGGGAGATGAGCAAGGCATGTACTAGGCTCTTATAGGGTTGGGTACTGCCCACTGATTGGGTGGTGAGTACATGGACTTCTGTTCATGTCCCGAAGCTGAGCCTCGAGGGCATTAACCAATAACGAAGCCCGTTAGAGAGCCTCGCACGTACTCATAGAACTGGGGTTACACCAGCTAACAATTGTTTTTACGCACATGAATAAAGTGCAGGGACCTCACCATGGGTGCCTAGCCTCCCACTGTCATGGCATTCTGCTTCACTGAAAAAGAACACAAAAGTAATCACAAAGCAGTTGGTTTGACAATATGGGAAACAGAATGACAACTAAAGCAAAACAAACCATAAGCCCAAACAGCAGCAGGTGAGCCTACAAAGGGGAAACAGGAATTAAGACTCACCATAAAACTATACATTTTTATGTTGTGTCTACTCACCTCTCTGGTATGGTGCATTAACAGACAGGATCACTCAAAAACAAGTAGGCAGGACAACAATGGGGATGCAAGAAACAATATGCTCAGCCAACACATCAGATCGAAGGTAGAACAGAAGACAATCAACTAAGCAAACAGTGTAAAATGACTAGAGTGGTACAAATGTACATGTACTGTTGATGTACTGATGGCATGCCAGGTTGAGAACTGTGCTCCTTATTTACTTTACCTGCTCACATTTCCCTGCCAGGATTCAAACTGTCAACCCTCTCTGAACCTTAATGTTCCAGGTTCTGAAGACTAGCAGACAGGAGGCTGCTTAAAGAGCTCTGCGTGTGGAGGACTGTTTAAAAGAGTAGGCCGTCTGTGTTTCGCTAAACCGAATCCATCCAGTCCAGAAAATAAGTGGGCCTACAGGAGTGTAGCACCCACCCATGTTGGAGTGGTGACAGATCAATTAGCACCTGCCACTGTCTCTCTTTCCAAGTCTGTTGTCATCTTCACACTTGTGTCTCCATTATATTTTCCTGTTTCTCCCTCCCTCTCTGTCTGAGCTAGAAGAGCACTTCAATGATATGCAATTAACCCCAATTTCCTCTCCTCCTACTTCATATTTTTCTGTCTGCTCCTCTTCCCATCCCTCATTCCCCTCCCTTGCACACGTTTTCTTTCCCTCTTTCTCTCCTGCTCCTTTCATTCCTGTTCTATTCTTCCTCCTGCTCCTCTTCCTCCTCATCGTCCACCTTCCAGATTGATTTAGAGTCTCTGGACCCTCGTGGTCGGACTACTCTCCACCTGGCTGTCACGCTGGGCCACCTGGACTGCGCCAGGGTCCTGCTGCAGCACGGAGCTGACGTTAGCAAGGAGAACCGCAATGGATGGACCGGTAAGGGTGTGTGTGTGCTTTATGGAGGAAACGGAGTGTACTTTTCTGGTAGCAATGTGCAGCATACATAATGCATTATGGTGTGGTGTGTTTCAAGATAAGATGTTCAAGATGTTACATGCAGTATTTTATATAATTACACAGCTCTGGAAAAAATTAGGAGAGCACTGCAAAATTATCAGTTCTCTGGTTTTACTATTTATAGGTATGTGTTTGAGTAAATTAACTTTGGAAAATTTGGAGTGGTCTAGGGGTGGTAATTATGACACTGTGGTATTATAGTAAAGAAAGAATGAGACCACAGTGGAGACAGTTGATAGTTTCTATCCCACAACAATGGTTAAAACTTATGATCACATTTCCCAGGAACCCTTTTCCCTTCTTTGGATGATAAAAATGTCTGCATTTTTTAATCCTTAAACTATCTGTCATTGCAGAGAAACATGAAAAGCTAGCTCTAATTGCACTAGTAAAACTATGCCATTCCTTAATGTCCCACACAGAAAAACAAGAGATTTCACAGAATCTGGCCCAGAATGTATTGGCAACACTTATTAGTTTTTTTTTTAATTATACAATGGTAAAATATGATTGTATGACTGAAAAACATTCTTGCATGTTTGCAGACCAGAAGAGCTTAACATGCCGAGCCTGTCATCTGCATTAAACCCAGTGAAAAACCCAATCACAAATGGCCTGAAAAGGTTGCTGTTTTGGTTGCAGTCCCTTGTTCACACTAAGAGGACTATAATAATATATAATGTGCAATATATCATACACTGTATTTGCAAAATGGCCCACAACAATATTTCCCGCTGGCTCTATTTTACATCAGCACTGATGAGTTTAGCAGTTTTGTCCTCTTGATGATTCTGATTGGTTTAGAAAATACAAGCCTCTCGTGATGCTTTTCTTCACCACCTCTTTTGCAGAACAACAGTGGCTTCTGCCAGACATCTCTTATCTGCTGGCACTGTGCACACGTAGTGTGGCGATTAATGGAGTATGAAATGAATTAATTTTTTCAAATTATATTGGCTGATTTAGCACCCTTTGCTGGGGTCCAATATGCCACCCTTATCCTTAGGTTTATGTTGTTGCTGTGTGCAACCTGTGTAACACTGCATGTAACGTGAGGCTTTTTTGATGGTGACGGATTAAATGCTATTAAGTGAAATCTTTGTTATTTCTATGGATGTTTCTGGGAGTCTGTGGTTGCAGATTATCATTTGGTAATCCTCTTATGTTTCTTCTAATGTGATTTGTGTCTTGTCAGTACATGGAATAGATTACATTCAAGGGTTTTCTTATCACATTATTAGAATTCGACATTGTTTCGGCTGTGTGTGTATATACTGTATATGTGTTAGCCTTTACTCACATGTTTGTCGATAAGAAAAAGGAAATAGTTTTTGTTTAAGTGCAGAACAGCCTGTTAGATGAGCTGCAGTCGTCCCAGCTTTTCCTTTGGCCTACTTTAGTTTCAGTAATTTTCACTACCCCTTTAAATTGCTCATGTACATACATTTTAGATGAATCCTGAGTGATTGGCTCGGTTTTACTTGCCGTCTCTCTCTCTGTCAGTTCTTCAAGAGGCGGTGAGTACCAGAGATCCAGAGTTGGTGCGCCTCGTGCTTCGTTACCGTGACTACCAGAGGACTGCCAAGAGACTGGCGGGCATCCCCGTCCTGCTGGAGAAGCTACGCCAAGTGGGATTTCGCACAAGCACACACACAAACACTTTGATGCACACATGGAAAAAGATACTCCCAGGACCACACACACATGCACAGATGCAAACAAGTGTGTATAGAAGCACAGACATAAAAATGGCATGCATGAAACTACACACTACAAAGGCACACTAAGGGGGTTTGTGAGCAGAGATGCATTCATTTGAAATGTAGATGAATGTTTTTATCATTTACATCTTTGTTTTAGGATTCAAACATTCTTGGTTTTGTTTGAAGGTGGTACACTCAGAGGATCTGTTTCCATGTTGCAAAACTCTGTCTCTGGGAAATTTGAGTCATCGCTTTCCCCTAGGGGGGTCAGGAGCACCGTGCATAAAGGCACAAAAGCAGTGATGGAGGCTGGAGAGCCAGAAGGCTGATGGTTATAATCCTCACAGCCAGGAAAGTGTTGAGGTGCAGCAGGTCGTGTTGAAGCCGCTGCAGCAGTAGAGCTGCAGAGAGCGGTGGCAGAGATGCAGGGAACTGCCTTCACACTGCCTGTATCTGCTCCAGCTGGCACCCTGATGCACACACACACACTCTAGCATACTCGCATGGTAGACACAACGCCCTCGCACTTTGAAAACGAACAATGAGTACTCGCACTCAGGCACGCATGCCCCTGCAAACGTCGCACACATCACACCAGTCTTCATCTGCTGCTGCTCTCATCCACATCATTCGCCTCTCCATCCCTCCAGTCCTATTTTTAACCATCTCACACACACACACACACACACCTTCTCTGTGCCAGTACCCCCATCTTTGGAACAGGCGATGAGGCAGCATCACTGCATTTGTTCACTCTCCTTTCCTCTACTTTGCTATTCCCCTCTCTCTTTGTCTATCCATCTTTAAATTCATCACTCTCGATCTCCCCAACTCTCTCCCTCTATATTTCCCTTTATCATTGCCCCTTTGTTTTCTCATTAGTCTTCCTCCCCTCTCTGCCTCTGTCTCTCCAGGCCCAGGACTTCTACGTGGAGATGAAATGGGAGTTTACCAGCTGGGGTGAGTTCGGTCTCTGTGTCTTTCCAGTCCGTAAGGCAGTCCAGTACCAACCAGTCAGTACTAATCATGTTATCATCTCCCTGTTGGGTTGATGGGGCCGGTTTCTTCCTGTTATACTGGACACTGATGCTCACACACTTCCTGCCCAGCAAAATATCTGTCCGGCGCTGGTTTTAGAGTTAAACAGCTTGTGCTTTTTATCTAAAGTGCTTCATGAAACCACAAATGGATTTTCAGTATTAGTCTCTATAGCAGGCCTGTGACTAATTGATTTTCTGCGTATGTCGTTGTTGTTACATACAACTACATACAATGTGCCTGTTGAAGTGGATTTGTCAGAACATGAATCAAATGAAAACTACAGAAAGAAAAGTGAGAATTGCTGCATTCAATTCTGTACATATCCCTTAGAAATGGCACAGATCTAAAGTATTTTTGTGTTTGTCCTTAGTGCCCCTGGTGTCTCGTATCTGTCCCAGTGACACCTACAGAGTTTGGAAGAGTGGTCAGTGTCTCCGCGTCGACACCACCCTGATGGGCTTTGAACAGATGACCTGGCAGAGAGGAAACCGGAGCTTCATTTTCAGGGGGCAAGGTGAGAGTTCAAGCTCTATACGTACTGTGTGTGAATGTGTGCGAGTGTGTTTACTGTGTTGGGATATATTTATTTATAAAAAGACTTTCACTAGTCTTGATTTAATACAATACAACAAAGAAAAAAATACTGACTGAAATGTGAGAGGAAATTGTTATTTTCGCACACTTGCAAAAAGACATCCACACTGCCGAGAGTTAGATAAGAAGACTTCAGGAAGTCACTACACCCCGGCCAAGCGATGATCCAGCACACAAAACCATAAAACCACAACTTATTGTTTCTATGGCTTTTGTACAGATTAAACAAACGAGATGCTCAATGTTAATTAAAGAGTTTTAGAGTCGGATTAGGTGGATTTTGTTACCTTTGGACACAGCCAGGCTAGCTGTTTCCCTCCGTTTCCAGTCTTTGTGCTATGCTAAGCTAACAAGCTCCTGGCAGTGTCTGTGTGATATCAATCTTCTCATCTAACGTACCAAAAAATCCTTATTAGATATGAGGCCAAATTGCGAATTGGTCTATAAATGTATAGTGAACATGTGTTTGTCAATCTGTCTGTCGCTGGGTCTCTTTATCTCCTTTTTTCCTCCCTTTCTTCCTTCCTCTTCTTCCCCTGTGTCTTCTGGTTGCCATTCACATTTTCATTCAGTGAAAGCCCACTATGGGAAAATTACATATGTGATATCATTGAGCTGATGTAGGTATTAGGTGAATTACTGAGCAGAAAGATTATTGTGGTAGTGTAATATTGTAGAAAACAACGTCGTGGGACACCAGATGCATCAAGACTACATTGTTAAGGGGCCAGTATACTCCATCAGAACTTCCTGTCGGCTGGTTGAATAGCTTTGCAAACCCCTACCAACTTTCTGACATTAGATTAGTAATATTTCTGTAACTTTCCGAAACCGACCATCCCACATTCACACCTACTTTACGCCGTGATTGGCCAGCTGAGCAAAGGTGAGAAAGGAACCAGGGTTTGAACCTCTCTCTCTAGCTCTTTTTTTTTATCCCCCGATTCTTGACATTTCTGTCACCGTTCATGTCCATAACCGTTGAGAACAACTATAAACACATGTGATTTCTGACGTGCTCAGACACTACTTCGGAAGAACTGGTTCTGATTGAGTATACCTTGGCCCTCACAGGCCGATTATATGAATTAACAGGTTGAACAATGCTGAATATAAAAAAAACACATTCCTGTGTTTATCAGTCACACAGGCTTCACGTGACGTCAATGTGAAATGCAGCAAATATTCACAGAGACCGGTGCAGGTGTGCCAGGATGATCCTCTCTCTCCCCCTGCCTCTTTGCACAGCTGTTTCCACTCTTCTGTTTTCTCCACTGGCACCTCTCTTCTTTTATTTTTATCTTTCTTCCTCTCACCGCTTTTAATTATTCCTTTCTTTCTGACCTTTTCCCAGGACTTTTTTGTGTCTCTGCATAATATCCTCCCTGACTGGGTGTTGCATTCTTCTAGACTCGCCTGCCTGGATCTTTAATTTGCTCCTTCCTTTCATCTGTCCATCTGCAGCATGTGAAGTCTCTTGACATCAGTCATCACCTCTCTTGACTTTCCTTTACATGTACATTTGTATGCTCGTGTCTTGCAGCCTCATTGGCTGCGTTGTAGTACTTTCCCCAATCTCGGTTTCTTATCTGCCTCCCTCTTGCTCACTAACATTTTCTCCCCCTGTCTGTCGCCCTCTTGCCTCTCAGACTCCAGCGCAGAGGTGATGGAGGTCGACCATGACAGGCAGCTGGTGTTCCGTGAGACCTTGTGTGTCTCGTCTCTCACAGCACTCTCACCTGGCAGGGGGAATGGCGGCGCCACCAGCAGCAACGCCGCCGGTTTGGGCCTTCTGGGGGCGATGCAGCCCAGTGACGAGCAGGTAGCAGCCAGGCTGTCAGCCCCCGTGGTGACCACTCAGCTTGACACCCGCAACATCGCCTTTGAGAGGTCAGACGCAATACTGATATGCACAGAATATGAACAAACGGAGTGTTTATAACAAAGTAAATCTAGATGATGCGATGCGTGAAAATCAAGAATAAACATCAGGAACATCCCTCAGAATCAAAGCGCAAGGCCTTCTCTCTGGTCTCGCCATTTTGCAACCATGTTCAACAACCATACAGGAAGAAATCTTCCATGGAGTCAGCACAATAATCACTTTCTCCACCAACAGTAGCCTCAGTACACCACGATGCAATTCAGCCACAGGACACGTTCTGCTCTAAATGTTGGCTTTCTTTCTTTTTTCCTGAGTGGAGAAAAGCACTCTTTTTGTTGCCGCTGTTGAATTTCTGTCACTCTTTCACTGCCTGAACTTGTTCCACTCACCCACAACTGAGTTCAGGCATGTTCTCCGGTGGCTGTCAACACGCGTTTCACAAAATGTAGAAAACCAGAAGCAGCAGTAGTGGGAGAAGTGGAGACACCAAACTAATTTCTAGAGTTCACTGAACACCACATATTACTGATGTTTCTACAACAGAGCCAAGGGGGAAATGTGAGAAAGTGTGAAAATTGAGACAGTGTATTTTGAAAGAGAAAATAACACAATCTTCCTGTTGCAAATGAAAAGTTAAATTCATAAGTAATATTACACATTACATAGATATTGCTGTGTACCTGGCTTCACTGAGTTTGCTGCCTTTATGACTCTTCCCTACTTGTGCCACTGTTACACTATTAGCATTGATGTAATATTTACTATTACTCATCTATTTTGGGGTGTCTTCAACGCGTGGCCAGGGACTACTGATATAAATGATCCTTCTAAGCTAACTCTTGCTCATTTACAGTTTTTTCCCCTGACACATAAACCCATAAAACCAAGCTAAATTATTACCTTGTAATTCTAATGGCCACATTAGCCACTGTTCAGAATCAGTTACATTGGATCCCTTTAAGTCATTGCATTTTAATTTAACCAAAAAATGCTCAATTCTTATCTTATGCGCCTCACGTAAAATCAAATGGCGAAAATGCCAAAATATGAGGTAGTGAAGCGCAAATTAGCTTCAGGCTGTGGGAATTAGGCTCAGGCCAGTCCCAAAAAAGCCCAACTCTCCAATGCAAGTAAGATGCACCGGTGAACATGGAAATGGAGAGGCAGATAGCAGAACGAAAAGACATGGAAGAGGCAGACAAGACATAAGCTGACCAAAGGAAGATAGAGAAGAGGTGTAGGGAAGAAATGGATGAGCAGGTGGCTTGTGTGAAGTCAATTTAGGAGCGTTTTATTATGCTAAGGGAACAGTTTTACAGCTCAGCTTCACATAAAGTGACATAGGCGGAGCGATGAAAAGCAGTGGAAGGGAGGAGAGATGGGTGGGAGAGGTGTGCCAAGCAGACGTATAGAGGACAAACCTCATCTTATTCTGGTCAGGTGGTGAGATAAGACTGATGTGACAGAGAGAACGAGAGAGGGATGACAGAACAAGGAAAGTTTTGGACAGAGAGGGATAGTGGGGAGGAAATTAAAAGATTTAGAGGAAAAGGAATGAGGGCGAGAAAAAGGGGATGGGACAGAGAGAAATGCGGAGAAAAGATTAATAGGGCACAATACGTAAGCCAAAACAGGGGGAGTCGATGGTTGTGGAGGCAGAAGGAAAAAGTGGAGAAAAATAAGCTGTGGCGAGACACAGTGATAGATAGGTGAATCATGGACAGAGACCCCGGACAGGAAGTGAATATTTCCAGATAAAACGCAAGAAGATGGAGAGGAGAACAAAAGAGAGAAGTGAGCAGGGAGAGGTGCTGGTTGTCAGACTTGTGCCTCAGTGTCACCTCCGTGCATTTTCCTTGGTCAGCACTCCTGTCTACATGCCAATAATCTATTTATGATGCTTTAGAGCAAACCACTTTGTCAGGTACCACAGACAGGACATCCACCTCTGGAGTTAATACATCTTTACGCAGCCATGCACAAAAACTAGCACTGCAGTTTTGCTGTTTTAGAGCTGGAACAAGGTTGACTGAAGCCCCGGTAATTGAGCTATGGCATAACTTTAAAACTCAGGCAGAGACATAACTTTGTCTGACATTGGATTAGTTAAGCCTAAAGACATATTAGTTGCTCTGAGGCTGTACTCAGGCACAGCGGGGCTTTTAGCTAAATTCTAATGTCAGCATGCTAACATTTGCTAATCAGCACAAAACACATATACAGCGGAATTGGTTTTGCACGTATTTGGTCGGCCAGCCCAAAGTGGTGGGCTTACCAACAGACTGACTTTCGCACCCCATACCCCCTTCAAACCCCCACCCCATCCCAGAGCCACTTCACTAATAAGGCTAAAAATCCCCCAAACCTTTCTTCCAAAATTGTCACACATTTGACATATGTTAAAAATACCTGATATTCATTCAGAAATACTATTACTTTCTGTGCATTGGTCCAGAAGGGGTTTGGTGATGTGAATAGATAGCTGGGATGGAACAATGTAGTCTTGATGCATCTGGTGTCCCACGACCTTGTTTTCTACAATATTACACTACCACAATAATCTTTCTGCTCAGTAATTCACCTAATACCTACATCAGATCAATGATATCACATGTAATTTTCCCATAGTGGGCTTTCACTGAATGAAAATGTGAATGGCAACCAGAAGACACAGGGGAAGAAGAGGAAGGAATAACGTCTGGGCAGACTTCCTAATTGCACACTGAAATCATAATCGTCACTTACAACAAACAAGGTCAACAAGGTCAAAGGCTGCAATGTTTTTAGGCTGTGCATTATTGAGACAACGCCGAGCCTGTGGCTTGCAATCTAAGCTGATTTAACTCTTCAATGTATTGCATTTATGATTTTCTCTCAGGTATATATCAGCAGATTGCTTGGGACAGGAAAATGATCTACAAACTGTGATTGCAGCTGCATGTTGACTGGAAGTCGAGGGGACTGATCTGTGACGTGTTGAATCTCTGTTGCAGGAATAAGACGGGCATACTGGGCTGGAGGAGCGAGAAGACTGAGACGGTGAATGGATATGAAGCCAAGGTAGGGCACAGGCTGCTCAGACGGCTCACTGATCTCTCACACTGTCCAGAGAAGCCACTGCTGTCAGGGCTCAGATTGATATTTCCTTAACGTCCACTTCACTTGAAGAGTTTAATTTCCAGAGTGAATCACTCGCAACGTTATTTTTAAACCTTTGCCCTGGACCTTTGAGGACATAACCTTCTAAATTTTTTAAATAATGACAAATGGATTTCTAATTTTAAGACGGTATTTATTTAAATGCAGCAGTTACGCATGAACTCTTTGCCCTCATCAGCACAGAAAAGACCAGATGGCATATCAAATTAAGTTAAAAAAAAAAAAAAGACTATGTATCGCGCAGACACGAGCCATTACCTTGACCCCATTTGTTTTCTTGACCCCCCTGGAGGGATTGATGGGAGACAAGTGTCAGACACCCAGGACCATCTGTCACTAATGGTTTAAAAGCACTTCAGACAGGATATACAGTAAGCTACTGCTGCCTGAAAAGCATCTATTTCCTGCATCACTGGTTCAAACGTAAACTCCTGTTGCGCTGCTCTTCCCTTGGGCGCCTTTTAGCTCGTCCTTTCACTTGTCCGCCGTCCAGTGTAAAATCAGCAGCATGCTCACTTTTTAAATCAGTGATTTCTTTTTGTGGTCACTAGTGAGGATTTCCTGTATTCTGCTATGGATGCCTTCACGCTACAGACAAGGAGTGTAGTGTCACAAAAAATTAATGTGTTGATAGGGTCACTGTTTTGTTATAGTGACAAAAAACATCAAATGTATTTTCTTCTGGCAAACAAATTGAACATGTAACTGAACACATGAATTATACGGTGTAGTAACAACACGTATTGCTCATTTGTGCATGTTGTCACGTTCATCAAATCTGCAAGCCCAGTTTGTGGCTGAGGGAGTGGTTGTCCCAAACAATGAAGAGGTAAAGCCACTGTCAACAGAACAAGAAGGTTAATCGCCTCCTCCTCTTTCAGGTGTACGCAGCATCCAATGTGGAGCTGATCACCAGGACCAGAACTGACCATCTGTCAGACCAGAACAAGAACAAGACAAAAGGTAAGTCACTTTGTTTTGTCAAGTGTGCCTCAGTGCCAGATGAGCTTTAGATATCGTCACCACTTAGACCATCTAGGTGTGCAGGTGCAGCAGCTGAATTTCTCCATTATCCCTTCTGTGCCAATGTAACCCCCCCAGCCTAAGTGCTACGACGTGTCTGATAAAAAAGAGTCAGTGATGAGTAATCCCCCCTTACCTGAGCTCGATGAGATCGCCCTGAGGTTCCGGCTAACACGTTCACTCTTTGGCGACGTCTCGTTTTCTGGTTCAGATCATAAATCAAACAGGATTAGCAGGCTTCCCTCCCCGGACTGTCGCTGTCAGCCAGGATCAACCATCACACGCTCCTCAGAGGGCTCCGCTTTCCCAGGTCACAATCCCCATCCTCACACTCAGCTAATATGCAGGAGGCAAGTGTGCTTGGACGCGCTACACTGACTCCTGAATGAGTGACTCACTCCCTTTGCCCTTCCCTTGTGCTACTTTTCATCATTTTGTTGACACTGCAAAGCGAAACATACTGCATCTTGAGTCAAGCAGCAGCTGCAGACAGACCAGCTGGCCTCAGGTCAAAACGTGCACACTTGCCTTATAAACCACACCATGACACCACTGTGATTAACACTAACTGATGGACCTTTGCATTCCTTTTAGCACTCATTCAGTGCCTGGGTAGTGAGTGAGGACAACCACAGCACCAGTCCTGTCTGAAAATACGAGCCGCACGCTAACAAGCTGGTCAGGTTTGCACTGCTGCTCATATCGCTCCCATATCTAACTAAATGAGCAGCAGCTGTTGGTATTCCCATGGTATTCGCACTTGAAAACATAGGGCTCCTTCATTGTGGGTTCTTTAAAAGACCCTGAATTCTCATTTTCTCTCTCAGCTTTTTACTTTGAGCGATGGGCTCCTACAAGAACACATTATTTCTCGCTTAAGTTAAAGCAGTTTTGGTTATTTCACATGAGAGAGTCGTGTATCTGTGTGCTTTCTCACTGGTGTGATGTGGGCGGAGCTCAGTTCACAAAGGTGAAGTCGATCAGGACTTACCAACATGTGAAAGAAAATGTCATTTGTCACTGTCAATCAAATCTGGTCAAATCCTGATGAAGCATATTATTTCAGTTTTTGAGAGTTAATTAGTTCAATAAAAATGACCCAAAGATGTTTTTGAACTTTGATTGTTGCTTATGTAGTTATGAATTCTTAATGTTGCAGAGAAATACTTTAAAGCCCTATACTGTAAAATACACTGACAATGGACCAGTTAGTAGGAAACTTGTGTCTAACAGTTATAAGTCTTTAAAATGAACACTATTTGCATATTCATAGATTCTGGATGTTGTAATGGTGGATAGGGAGTAGATGTAATTTCAAGAATTTTTAACAAGATTACTTTTTTCATATCAGACACAAATTATTATTCCAATTCAGAGTTGCTGTTTTTTTATGTCTTAAAAACATGTCTGGGTGGGATCTTTAAGATCTAAAGAAGACGGTTTGACACTCTTTTTAACTCGCACCCTACTGTGGTTCCCTCACTGCAGCAGTCTGAAGATCCCTAAAGGCTCTTCAAAGCACTTGCCTTTTTGAGAGTTTGGGTTTTCATCACATAGTCGTCTGCTTGTTTAACAGACTTAGATATTCCTGTTTTCAATGCATTTACAGTCTAATGGTGAAAGTAACATACACATGTTGCTGTGTATAGTGTGTACACTGTGTAATTCTGTGTACACAAGCGAAATGAACCGTAACACGATCTCATCTGTAGAAAGATGATCTTCGGGGTCCAGAGACACATTGAACACTACACTTACTACACAGTATAAATATCTTTAATGCAACTTCCAGGTGTTGATTTTTATTATGAAATTCATATTGCTGCTAGTTGCAGAAACCAGGAGATATATTTATTTTACTGCTTAAAAGCATAATTTACTTTAATTCAAGTCAATTCAGTGCAGTATGGATCTGTTCATTGGTACAGTAGATGACAGCACGCAGCAGGAAGCTGTTAACAGTAGCCACTGTAAGTTATCTACGCAGCAGACAGTTGCAGTGGAGATTCGTGAGCCCATGTTTCACCATCCCCTTATATACAAGCACCAACTTAAGGCAGCTTTGGGTGCGCTCAAGTGTAACATGACAGTTGGAGTTTGTATGTTGCGATTGCTCTCAGTCGAAGTCATCAGTGCTGTGTGTCTCTGAGCAGGTGGGAAGACTCCACTGCAGAACTTCCTCGGAATTGCTGAGCAACACATGGGGCCTAACAACGGGGTAAGAGGACAGTGTGTTTAGATGTCCGATTTTGCTTTTCTTGACATGGAGGAGTACATTTTTTTCTTCTGAGAAGATTTCATTAAATGTAGTCAAACCGGATCTAATAAATAAAAAAGAAACAGTGGTTGAGCTGGGGACAAAGCAGTGCAGTGATTAATGAGTTCTGGTGTTGACTTTGGGATTGGACTCGACAGGCATTTTGTGGAAAGCCGTCGCAACAATATTAGAAATCATAATCAGTATCGTCACCGTCACTTCCCCGCTTTGGATGGACAGTGAGTGTATGAATCCTGCCTGCTGAGTCCACTGTGTCAACAGGAGAGCTGCCTGCCTGCAGAGTGAAACAGTAACTCAGAGGCTCCAACCTGCTCTCAAATATTGATTATATTTTTTTAATTTGTTTCTGCTGGAGAGCATCTATGACTCATACCTCCCTCCTTCTGAATTCCGTCTTTTCCCCTTCACTGTCGCCTCTGCACTTTTCAACTTTATGCCTCTCTCTCTACAAACACTGACACGCACACACACACACACAGACGCACACACCCTCTGTGTTTCCTCAGCAAAAGCTTGTTTTTTGGTTTTGGATAGAACCCTCTGCAGATAGTTTGTGTAACTGTAAAGCTGTTATCTTGTTTCGTTTCAATTTTGCCAAACCCTAAAACTGATTGTCTGGAAGGAAATGCAACAACATGGAAAGAACTTCTCTTCTGTTTTGTCTCTGGCAGCCTCCACCTCCTCCAGTAACAGTGGCCTATTTTGACAGGGTTTGCTAAAGTCACACTTAACAGTCGACAGTGATTTACTAATTAGGGCAGTGAACCACCAGGCGCCTCTATCGCGATGATGTAAAATGCTGGAATAAGAAAACTGCATTGTCATTTGTTCTCACATTTTGGCTTGAGAGCAAAGCTTTCGTTTTCATTGAGCTGTTGAAAATGTCGGTAGGTAAAAGGAAAGCCTTGAAATCCCAGTAGGTGTTGAGTTTTCTGTTCCGTAACAGAGAATAGCAGAGAAAGCGAGTTAGAAAAGCCAGAAATCTTTGCACTTTGTAAAGTTATCTTTCAGTTACTGGTATTGATCAGCAATGCTTTCAACCCCTGCAGACACGGTCAGTGTTATGGATCAGCAAAAGCCTTACTGTCTTCAAATGCCAACATGTGGTCCCATCAGGATCTTTAAAATTAATTATTTCCTTTCTGCAGGCCCTGGTGACCCAGATGTCGTGTCCTGTGGTGACTAACCCCGCAGCGCTGACGGCCGAGGAATACTTCAACCCCAGCTCGTCACTGACTCAGAGGGACATCGGCCACGCGTGCCAGCTCACCACCAAGACCCAGAGGTGATGCAAGGCAGGCAGGAAAACAGACAGGAAGTCATGCACACAGTGCAGTCGCCCTCCGAACTCACCGCCAAGTGCCAGAGCTGACAAACTGACGGCCAGAGAATAGACAGGCACACATAAACACACACACAGGCTGAGTAAAATCAGCCATCCATGACAGCTGACCACCAAGATCCTGAGGTGAAACTCAGACGAATAATAGTGGGAAATAAACACACACATATTCCGACACTTGAGGAGTAGATTCCTGCAAAGCTTGCAGAGACTCAAACGCTTTAAACAGTCGGCCTCTGCAGTCGATCACACAGCTCTGGCTTGATGACTCACGACACATCGTCTTTACTGGACTATTGTACCAAAAGAAACTCTCAGAATAAATGCTTCTTTATGATATTGTTTTGTGATGTAGCTAATGACACTGGTTGCCAACATCCTGTTTCTCTCATCCACCTGCCAACCAATCGTCTGCCCTGTGTTCCTCTAAGTGACCATTGTCTCTCTGTCATTTCATTGTTCTGTGGCACTTAATAAAATGTGACAGGACATCATGAGGATGAAGTTTCAGAGATGCCTCTCAATGCTGCGTTCATTATCGGAGAAGTTAAAATATAAGCATTGATTGGCCTCAATTTGAACACGACTCAGCAGCTTCGGACAGTCACTGTTAGCTGATGTATAATCAATGCCTTTGTGTAACTCTGGCCAAAGAACCAATCACTTGAATGAGGAAATAAAATGCCCGTGTTATACTTGAGTCAGAACTGTATTTGGTGTTATTCATCATCAAACTCTTGCGCCGTTTCTGATCATGGGTGTTATGTGTGTGCTTTTGTTTGCAGGTTTAAAGCCAAGTTGTGGCTGTGCGAGTCCCATCCTCTGTCCCTGGCAGAACAAGTGGTGCCTATCATCGATCTCATGGCGATCTCGAACGCCCTGTTCGCTAAGCTGCGTGACTTCATCACGCTGCGCTTGCCGCCTGGCTTCCCCGTCAAGATCGGTGAGAGTGAGATGGATGGAAGGAGGGAGAGAGAGAGGTTAAAATGATGGCTGCTTAAATAAAGGGGACGATGGGAATGAACAAAGATGGATGGAAAGAAATGAAATATAAGGACACGCGTGGTTAACTTGGTGATGATGAGTTAACAGATAACTTAATGTTAACAATAAAAACTGTCCATCTTCTGCTCCATTTCTCTCCACTCGCTGCAGAGATCCCGCTCTACCACATCCTGAACGCCAGGATCACCTTCAGCAACCTGAACGGCTGCGAGGAGGGGACGGGCGTCCGTGCTGACAACGAAGTTGGGGTGGAGGGGGACGGACAGCGGGACGCCCTGAGGACAGACACCCCATCCCCGGGCAGTGACTCCTCCAGCGTCTCCAGCTCCAGCTCCACTAGTGAGAACACACTCCCATACGCGCTACAGTGTTTCCTGCTGTATTACAGTGTCACCCTTTCGCACATCTTCTTCTCCAGCTGATAAAACTACAGGCGAGTCTCAGCGACTTTATATTCTGCCGATTTTCTTTAAATCTCCACTAATATTTACTGCAGAACCTGGGCCATACTTCAGTTCACAAACAGAGTTTACTGTAGCGTGGCAGAGTTATGAGCGGTATTTATCACTGACGTTGGATACAAGGTTATGTTCCTTGTGTTGTGAGTGAGATTATGGCTTACTTTCATCATCCTATCACTTGATCAGAAGCCCAACAGCCACGTTTAAATCTGCAGCCGCGAGGGGATATATAATTTATTGTTTGACTGCTCAGAAGGAACCTCTCTGGAAATCCTTGATTAATAGACCTATATTCTAGAGTTTGGCAACAATGGCATGGTGGGAAAATTACCTGCTTTTAAGCAGATTTCTCTTCCCTCCACTGAGAAGGGACTGTCCTTTCCTGTGCTTCTCCTTTCGCCGGGGATGATCTCCTACACTGTTTGATAGCACGCCTTCCCATCTCTTGCCCTTTGCCTTTCCCCTGTGTGCTGCAGCGTCATGTCGAGCAGGAGAAATTCCTCCATGTGTGTTTGAGGCCCCGCCTGGATACACCATGCTGGGAGGCAAACAGAGAGACAGCATGAGGGAGGAGGAGGAGGACCTGCTGCAGTTCGCCATACAGCAGAGTCTGCTGGAGGCCGGCTCTGAATATGATCAGGTGGGGCTGACTGTAAGACTCCTGGGAGATTATCTTCTCTTCTGAAGTGAAAGAAACACCAGTCAGACATCTTAACACAAGACCATGTTTAATTGACTGCTTGTTAAGCCCCCCCCATAGTTAGTGCTGCTACGCCTGCCAAGCGTTCCATTCTGCACAGCACATGCAGTTTGCTGGCTGAAATCACAACCGTTGCTGGCTCAGCTATAGCTAGCTAGCTAATTAAGCTAACGCTAGCACGATGAGTTAGTTGGAAATGCTGACTTGTTAATGTTTCTAGCTGACTCGTATGAAAACCTAAAGTCAATGATGCATGTAGAAGACATGTAGGGCTAGGGCTAGCTAGCTAGCCCTAGAACTTTGAAGCATGTTATTTTATGCTAGCATAACCCCGTTTAGCTGTTAAGCTTAGATACGTGTTTGTGTTTTCAAACAGAAGGTTTCACATTTCAAGATTACAGGAGACAAGGCTTTTAGGATGAGATGTAACCAATGTGTTTGCCCGAACATGACGCTATTTTGGCTAACGAGATGAGGCAGGCTTGCTGGAGTGTTAACTTCCCCCAAATCCATGTTGCTATAGCCACCAAAGTGCACAATATTCCCCCTATGAAACCCAGTACACATTACAGCACTACAGTCACCAATAATTCAAGCAAGACCAGACAAATAGGCACAATGAAGTGAGAAGAAGGTGACCAGTTTCAAAATACAAACAATCAATACTGAAGTAAAATCAATACTTAGAATAAATTGCCTGTGATGTGTGGAGCCCAGACCCATTATATTCAGCACTGCCTCAGGATAGGTGCTGTTCTGAAGAGAGATCCTGGTCCTGATAGTCCTTGGCCTTCTTCCAGAGGTACAGAGAGAGAAGTATAAATAGGCCAGGTGAGAAAAGTCAGAGAACATCCTCACAGTTTTCTCAGCTGGGACACAGGAGGGGAGTGTAGAGGAGACAGAGGCAAGGTTGCAGCTGAGGATCCGTGCCGTGGTTTGTGCAGTCATCTTCAGCAGCCTGCTGCCCTGAGCCTTTTGTGCTTGCTGCTTCAAACTGGGACTAAAAAGGTGATGACACTTTAAATTACAGCTCTAATTCAGAAGCAGGACAGGTGTTGAAGGACCATACTGGTGACTTTGCACGTTTTACAGCATCAACTACTACACAAATCGAGCTTACGTAATTTCCCACTGTTCATTCAGTTTCCTTCAGTGTGAAACTTAACTTGCAGTGTCGTGAAACTTTATTCAGATCGCTGTTGAATCCTGGGAGATTGATATTTCTGCCTGTTTCAGGTCTTGTCACTTGAATGCACCATAATGTGCATTTTGGTAATGCAGTCAGCTCATAATTCATAATCAAGCCATCTGGCTGTCTCTGCTGAACGAGAGGTACTTTAGAACACATTAACATGAAAAGGCCTGTAGGAAGGCTGCAGTTGTTTTACACGTGTCACCTTCTCTTTATCTGCCTACCCACTTCCTGCGCTCGCTGTCTGACTTCCTGTGCGGCCTCCTCTTTGCGTCTAGGTGACCATCTGGGAGGCACTGACCAATAGCAAGCCAGGAACACACCCCTTGCCCTGTGACCCAAGTCGCCTGGAGAGGTCGGTCGTTCAGCCTCTCTTTCTTTCATCCCGTTCTCTCAGCCTCGCTCTTGTTCCTCCCCCTCTGTTCTGTAAATGACTGCATGCACTCATTCCACATTTCCCTGACCCTCCTTCCAAAGTCCAACCCCTCTATCATCAGGAATCAACCCAGGGGCTGCGGATACATTTGGATAAAAGCATCAGCTGTTAAAAAAAAAAAATTTGAATGGGAAAGAGCTGTAATCTCCATGACTGTCAGGACAAAGGCGATATTTCCTGCTGGTCCTTCACCCATATTGTCTCTGACTTCCTGTCACTTCTGTTATGTATTGTTGTTCTTCAGTGTCTTGTGCTATTCCATTGCCTTTGTTTGCATCCTGCAGATCTTTCCCTCCATCCCTGACTCACATCCTGTATTCCTGGGCCTCGCTGCTA